>JAFEMH010004190.1:0-222441 GCA_022495995.1 Adenophora triphylla var. japonica | reverse complement strand
AGAGGGGGAGATTAACCGGTTATACCCTTTTTCCGTCTCAGCCTCGTATTTTCCGCTTAGGGGTGCGATCGCTCCCCCCTATGGGTGCGGTCGCGCGGTACCTTCTGGAAATAGGGCGCGTCGGTGAGAGGATGCGGTCGTGCGGGTGCTACTAGACAAAGGGCGCAACCGTGCTGAGACAGGGGCGCGATCACACTAAGTTTCTGCCGAAATAGGGCGACCGCGCACTTAAGGGGTGAGATCGCGCCCTCTTTTTTTCCTTGTTGTTCCCAGAATTTTTTTTATTTTTTTTCAGATTTCCCATTTTTTCCTATCCTTGCGGCCATGTATGATGGTTGGCCTTAGTAATATCTACACATCACCGCAAACAAACAGAACAAGCGTAAAATCTGCTGATACAGTAAAAATGACTCAAATAAAAAGAAAATCTTTTTGCAGGGTGACACTATTTACACTCTTCTATAAACCCACAAACTCGGAGAGACCCATAAAGGGTGACATAAACTGAAGCTTATCAACTTTTTGACCACACATAAGCTGCCTACATCCCCATTATAGTGAGCGTGAACACACTATAATAGGCTCAGGTCACCGTAGTTCGGACCGACCCCGAAATAAAAGAATATAAAGCAAGATTTTTTTTATTTATGAATACTACCACCCCCAAACTAGAAATGTGTTATGTCCTCATTGCATATATGTAAAAGTGAATCATGTATCTAATTTGGAGATGCTGGTAAACTGAAAGGAAAAACAAAAAGCAGTAAAAGATTGGGATGCCCCCCAAAAAGCGCTTTGTTTAAAGTCGTTAGCTCGACATCATACCTCAATAGGATCACATGGTTGTCTTTGAATCCACAAGTTTGATCACGTCAATTTCCTCCAAGATGGAGACCCCTTCGTGGTACGGCATTACTCTGTGATACTTTACCTTAAAAGTGCTTCCATTTTTCAGATCTTTGAGTTCCACCGTTGCATGAGGGAAAACTTGTACCACCTCATATGGTCCATACCACTTGGAACGTAGCTTACCAGGAAACAACTTGAGCCGAGAATTGAAGAGAAGGACTTTCTTAACTGGCCTTATTAACTTTGGCCCTATCAGTTTATCATGATAACTTTTTGTCCTCTCTTCGTACAGCTTCGAACTCACATATGCATCTTGCCTTAGCTCCCCGAGCTTATCCAGTGCCAACAACCTCCTCTCACCCACTAGATCCAAATCTATGTTGAGCATTTCGGTTGCTCAATAAATTCTATGCTCCAACTCCACGGGGAGATGACACTCCTTACCATACACAATCTGCTAAGGGCTCATACCAATTGGGGCCTTGTATGCAGTCTTGTACGCCCACAGTGCTTTTCCAAATTTTAGTGCCCAATCTTTCCTACTTGGACGCATTGTCTTTTCTAAGACTCCCTTAATATGTCTGTTGCTCACCTCTACCTATACCAAAGTCTGAGGATGATAAGCAGTGGCCAACTTATGCACCACCCCGTACTTTTTCAATACCTAATTAAATAATCTGTTCGTGAAATGAGTTCCTTGATCACCGATAATGGCACGTAGCACGCTATACCTACTAAACATATTATCACCAACAAACTTTGCAGCAATGATCATTAGTACGGGTAGCAATAGCCTCCACCCATTTGGACACATAGTATACAGCTACCAGAATATATAGAAAATGATGGGATGGGGGAAAGGGCCCATGATATCAATGTCCCAAACATCAAATATCTCAACAATCAAATTTTATTTTAGGGGCATCTCATCTCTCTTGCTTTTGCCACCAGTTCTTTGGCATCTATCACACCTCTTACAAAATTCTTGTGCATCCTTAAATTAGGTGGGCTAATACAACCTAGATTGGAGCACTTTTTGAGCGGTTTTTTGACCAATAAAATGCCCACCACATTGGAGCTCATGACATAACCACAAGACATTTGATTGCTCATACTCCAGGACACACCTCCTTAATATCCTATCCGGACAAATTTTCCACAAGTAAGGATCATCCCAAATGTAGTGTTTCACATCAGATTTAAATTTATGTTTTTGGTCATAAGTGAAACTAGACGGGATCAGATTAGACATATTATAATTCATAAAGCTCGCATACCACGACTCTTTGATATGCAAGGCAAAGAGTTGCTCATCCGAAAATTTTTCATTAACAGGAATTGCACCCTCTAAGGTATGATGATAGGAAAAGTCCTCTAGCCTATATAAATTATCAGCCACTACATTTTTGGTCCCCTTTTTATCCCTGATTTCTAAGTCAAATTCTTGTAATAATATCATCCACCTCAACAACCTAGGTTTAGCGTCGTTCTTAGTTAATAAGTACTTAACAGCAACATGATCTATGTAGATAATTACCTTAGATATAAGCAAATAGGAATGAAAATTTTCTAAAGCAAACACAACTGCTAAAAATTCCTTTTCAGTGGTAGTATAATTAAGTTGATCATCATTTAATGTCCTACTTGCATAATGAATAACATGAGGTAATTTGTCTACTCTTTGCCCTAAAATAGCCCCTATGGCATAATCAGAAGCATCACACATGATCTTAAAGGGTAAAGACCAATCAGGGCTAGAGAGAATAGGAGCACAAGTTAACCTCTCTTTCATCAAATCAAAAGATTTTAAGCACTCTTGGTCGAAGATGAAATTGGCTAGCAAGTTACATAACGACTTACAAATTTTAGAGAAATCTTTAATCATGTGCAACTTTATGAATTATAATATGTCTAATCTGATCCCGTCTATGCACATCTATACCTTGTGACCTCCCTAGTTGGGACATCCTCATTATTATCATTTTTAACCACAGTGATACCCGATCTTTTGGGGACAACTTGAATCGGGCTCACCCACTCACTGTCGAAAATGGGGAATATGATTCTCGCATCCAACAACTTTAAGACCTCTTTCCTCACGGCCTCCTCCATATGTGGATTCAGCCTCCTCTGTCTCTCTCTAGACGGTTTAGCACCATCTATTAGATTGATTTTATGCATGCACATGGTGGGACTAATTCCCTTAATATTAGCCAGTGTCTACCCTATGGCCGACTTGTGCTCACATAGCACAACAATTAATTTGGCCTCTTGCTCTAGGGTCAAGTCTGAGGCAATGATCACAGGTAAATTCTCTCCCTCTACTAGGAAAGCATACTTTAAGTTTGAGGGGAGGGTTTTCAACTCAAGAGTTGGAGGTTTCATAATAGATGGCGCCGACTTCTCATTGAAGTGGCCTAGGGGGTTGAAACGGGCCATTACTATGGTAATGTTCCTCGGCATTTTTCTATGGTCATGATATACAAACCCGTATTATCCCCAGTTTTCTCACTGCCATTCAACAACCTTTCTAGTTCCTCACAATCACTCTCATGCCACAAATGTTCCTAGACACACCTCTCAATTTTATCTACGAAATTACATGAATTCTCATTATCCATGGGACTTTGCATTACATCATACATAGAAATATCAATCTTTTCATCAGCAACAGTCATAGATAAAGTCCCATTCCCAACATTAATGATAGTGTTGGTCATCGCCATGAATGGACGTCCAAGTAATATGAATGAGTCAAGGTGAGTGCCTTCACTATTGGCCATCTCAAGAACCACAATATCCACAGGAATGATTAGTGAGGCTAACAGAACCAAAACATCCTCCACAATGCCCAATGGTCATTTGATAGACCGGTCAGCAAGTTGGAGGGCCATTGTGGTGGGTTTTAATTCAGGAAAACCCAACTCAACATACATATAGTGGGGCAGCAGATTAATGCTAGCGCCGAGGTCCAACATTGCCTTCACCTTATGAGAATCCCCCAAAGTAATGGAAATTGTAAAGCTTCCGGGGTCTTTCTGTTTAGGTGGAAGGTTTTGTTGTACCACTGCACTATCACTTTCACCCATTAACAACTTTTCATCCTTCCAATACTTAGGTTTCCTGGAATTTATCTCTTTGAAAAATTTAGCATAAATAGGAACATTTTTAATCACATTTAGCAAAGGGAGATTGATGTTTACTTTAGAAAACATATCCATCAATTCCGACATTTGTTGATCCATTTTATGCCTCATAAATCTTCCAGGAAATGGTACGGGAGGTACATATGGTTTGAGGGGTGAATGATTAACTTTAGGATTATCCCTCAAACCATTTGTACTCTTTTCCACAGTTTCAACCTCAACATCTAGATTAGGAAGGGAGCAGAAGAGGAGGAAGGAGAATTTACCTCATTTTTTACCTTTTTGTCATTCCTTAGGGTGGTAATGGCCTTGGCTTGTTTCCCTTGGCTCAAAAAAGTACCGGGCTTGTGGCCTCGTAAGGCCTCTGCAAGTTGCCATATATGAGTCTCCAGGTTCTTTATTGCAGCATCATGCTGCTCCATCGCATCCTATCTAAGGCCTCTTCCCAAGGTGCCTTTGTTTGTTCAAACTATCCATGTGGTAGTGGAGGATGGAGAGGTTTATTTTTTTAATTTTGGTTACCTCCCCAAGAGAAGTTTGGGTGACTCCTCCACCCTGGATTATACGTATTGATGTAGGGGTTGTTCTGCGGAGGCCTTGGTGCATATTCATTCATAGCATGTACATGTTCAGAATCAAAAGAAAATTGCTCACCACTTGAACCAATGTTAGTAGCATGAGTATATAAACCACAAGTAGAACAAGCATCATGTAAAGCATTGGCACTAGAAGTAGCACCATGTGTGGTTAGCATGTCAAATTTCTGGTTTAGTTGAGTTACCTGTCTAGAGACTTCATCACTCACACTCAACTCATGTACCCCCTTACCTTACCCTTCGTACTCTTTTGATGGGAGTTAGCTCCCATCATTTCAAATAGGTCATGAGTCTCCTGTGGGGTCTTGGCTCCTAGAGAGCCACCTGCTGTGTTGTCAATCATGGCCTGATTCAAAGGATTTAGGCCATCATAGAAGGTTTGGTTTAACAACTGAAGTGAGAAATTATGGTGGGGGCACTGTACTAACATCATCTTGAACCTATCCCACGCTTCGTGGAAAGACTCTCCAATCTCATATGCAAACCCAATAATCTTTTATCTATAGGTGGCCAACGTGGGATGTGGTTAATACTTACATAAAAACTTATCATGTAATTGATCCCACGTACTAATGCTCTTAGGTGTGAGCATCATCAACCAAGTCTTTGTCGCCCCTTTCAGAGTATAGGGGAAGAATTTAAGTCTAATTTGTTTATTTGTCACACCCTCTTTCCCTGGAAATTGGGAGACAGTCATCATGTACTCTCGCCAAAAGGTCAAAGGGTCTTCAGAAGATAAACCCTAATAGTTGGGTAACATAGCAAAGTATTGACCCTTAACCTCGAAATTCCTAGCTGCTTCAGTTAGCACTATGCATGAGATAGAGGTATCGACCTAAGGCCACTTGAAATTATTCATGGTTTGAGCTGGTCCTGCGATCTCGACTTTGAGTTCTTTTTCCTCGGTGGAAGCAAACTCGCTTTAACTATCTAGGTCTGATGCGAGGGGACTGCCCTCATCTATTTCCAATTTCTTAAGTCGATGACCTAGTTTATCAATGTCGTCGTTCAATGGCTTTAAGGTAGGATTCAAAGAACGTCGACCAAACACACTCTTAAATTAACTTGCCTACTTACAACAAGTCCCCGGTAACGGCGCCAAAAACATGAAGGATAAAAATACCCTCTTGTAATAAAAACCTATCAAGTGTAATATTTACCGTTGTAGCAACGTACAAATGCAAGGGTCAAACCACATAGACTCATTTGCAAACAAGTGTATTTGAGTTGTGTAGAAGTAACCAAAAGTGGGTTTTGTTTTTGTTTATAAATTACTACTGAGCAAGAAATTAAATATTAAAATTAAGCAGCACAATAAAAAATAAAATATTTAAATAGATTAAAAGGAATATTCACATATTGGATTTCATTAATATCATCACTTTATTATATATTTTGGGTAAAAGAATTACTCTAACTTGTTCAAAAGTTCGTTCACTTGATTAAGAATTAGGATATTTAGTGTTTGGATTGCAACCCTAATATTTCTTTTTCAATTATATTTTTCGTGAATTTAATATAATGATCTTGAAATTTATTGAGATTTAAAAAACAAGTTAACCTATATTTGTTTGATTTTCGTGAAGTTATCAATTGAATCTAATCAAGGGAATAGGCTATTTATGTAAACAATCCACGTGAATGAAATTGGTTACACCATATGGTTAAAGGATTAAAATATCTTAACATATAGTTAAACCTATAATTAATTGATTATTATTCTCATGAACAAGAACGAGTTAGAGTTTGGAATAATTAGCACAAAAATAGCATAAAGATCCGATAAAAGTTACATCCAATCCATGAACAACAAGTTTAGCTACTCATATTCATGTATGTCAACAAATAAATTGAATAAGAAAACATAAAAATCTGCAAATCTGCAAATTGAATAATAAAGAATCATTCAAACCTTCCTCTAAAACTGAAAATGGTAAACAATACATAACCTAAACTAAGAAAAGTGTTTTGCATATATACTAGGGTTCTAAAAAGGAAAGACAAGAGCTCAAGACTCTCTAATCCTTCCTTGATCCGAACGAGGAGCGCCTGAATCCTCTTAGTGCGCGATCGTCCCTTCCAAAGGGTGCGGTTGCGCGGTAGGTTCTGTCAAAAGGGCGCGCGATCGCACGTTAAAAGAATGGCGGTCGTGCTCAACTTTTGTAAAAAGAATGCGTTCGCGCGGTGCATAGAGCGGTCGCACCCTCTCTCTCAAATCATGATTTTGACTTTTCTTCTTTCCTTTGACTGTACGCTCCGCTTTTGACCCTCATTTCATCCTTAATCAGTCCAAAAATCCATCTTTTCCCTTTATTTCCCTGCATTACACAAACACTAGAAAACCATATCAAAATACCAAATAACCCAAGGATTAAGCATAAAATAAGTCCAGAATACCTAATTTAGATGTGTAAAAACAGATCCTTCAAGGGTCTGACTTGCCTATTTTCGACCAGTTTGGGGTTTTTTAACGATTTTCGTTTGAAATCCCCGTTAAATGAACACGTGCGCTGCGTGTGAGATTGAGTTAGGTTTTTTTCGTCATTTCGCATTCAAGGTAATTTACAAACTAGGGATTGAAGTCCACAGAGAGGTACCAATTTGGGGACTGACTTTTCGATTTTAGAAATTTAGGGTCCGATTTGCTTATTTTTTACCAGTTTGGGAATTTTTTACGATTACCGTCCATAATCCCCGTAAAAGAAACACGTGCGCTATATGTGAGATTGATTTATGGTATTTTCATCATTTCGCGTTCAAGGTATGATTGCCTTTAATTCTTTTCAATCCTCCAATTTTTGTCTTCTTTTGTCTTCTTTTCAATCTTCCAATTCATCCTCCTTTTTATTCGTCTTTCAGATCAATTCAGGTATGACTGCCTTTAATCTTTCCCAAATCTCTGATTATACCATAAGAAATACCAACAATTCGCCTGCAAATTTTTGGCCAAAAATTGAGGGTTATAATTACTTACTGATTTATTTAGGCATTGTAGAAATGTTCGAGCTGGATACCTTTCCAACCATGATGTCTGCATTCGCTCGATTTCAGCGCACATGCATCTTCCATTCTTGATTTTCATAATAAAATCTCCAACTTTATTTGGGAATACTTGTATTGGAGAATTGGATTTTGTTTTGTTTCTATGGGGCGAAAAGCGTGGACATTTTCAAACCTTATCCAACCAACCTTAAACGCGAAATGACAAAAAAACTCTCATTCAATCTCACATGCAGCGCACGTGTTCACTTAATGGGGATTTTGGATGAAAATCGTCTAAAAGCACCAAACTAGTCAAAAAATAGTCATGTCATACCCTAAATTGCTAAAAACTGAAAAGTCAGGCCCCAAATTGGTACCTCTCGGTGACTTCAGGCTCTATTATGTAATTTTCCCTGAACGTGAAATGACGAAAAAATCCTCACTAAATGTCACATGCAGCGCATGTGTTCACTTAACGGGAATTTTGGACGAAAATCATCAAAAGCCCTAAACTAGTCAAAAATTGTTAAGTCAGGTTCCAAATTGCTATAATTGAAAATTCAGACCCCAAATTGGTACCTATCCGTGAACTTCAGACACTATTTTGTATTTTGTCCTTTTCTTTATTATCCCACCTCAATGAAAAATGTTTAAAATAGCAAAGTTTTTATACTATTTTTCTCACTCGTTTCTTTCCTACTTTAATTTTATAATTACAACGACAATCAACTTACTATTACTCTTACTCATTCTCTTTCTTGTTTAATTTTTCATACTCACAAACTTCTTCTCCCACTATTTCTCTCCTGTTTTTCCTCAATTCTGATATCATATTTTTTGGTATCCACTCATGCGTGATAAAGGAAATATATTTTAGGTGGAGACTAACGTGACTTTCAATGGACAGTTAGATGTGGTTTAAGGTAGTTCGTTTCAAACTCACTGCTCGATCTAATGGCTCGGTTCCACGATTCGATTTAATGGTCTAAACGGATCGGTTCAGTTTGCACCCTCAGACAAAAACGAACCGCGCATTTTCTTAGTTTTCCAAACTGAGCTAAACCT
Organism: Adenophora triphylla var. japonica; assembly: GCA_022495995.1. NCBI lineage: Eukaryota > Viridiplantae > Streptophyta > Magnoliopsida > Asterales > Campanulaceae > Adenophora > Adenophora triphylla. Next base: position 213,803 of record JAFEMH010004190.1, on the reverse strand, counting down.
CTTATTTTTTTAAATTGAACCAAATCGCATGGTTTGATTTGGTTCAATTCGATTTGATTGCAAACCGCGATTTGAGCCGAAAAGCGAACACCCCTTCAATTTTCTATCCCATTCGAACTTTCATCATTTTTTTATAAAAAATATTTATACACAAAAAATTTAAAATGATTATATATATAAGAATATTTTTTATATATATTATGGAATGAAGGGAATATAAAAAAAGTTCAAATTTAATAAGATGCTAGCTTCATCCCGTAATAAGATTTTTAGTTTAACTTTGCACGGTAATTAAGAAAAATAAATATTGTGAATATGAAAAATAAAGTAAGAGAGAGAAAGTTGGTAAGGAGTAGTCGGTGGATTAGTGGCGAAGCAAGAAAATTTTAGAAAGGGAGTCAAATTGCCTTTAAAAATAAATATTATAATCATGGCATCCAAATTAATCATAGAAGGGGGGGGGGTCAAGAAAACTATTTAGTGTAAATTTTACTGAAAATTAAGGGGGTCAAAATGAATAAAATTTTTAAATTTAGTGGCAAACTGTCATTTCCTTAATTTTTAAAAGTGCAAAAAATTGACAACTTTCAAACTTGAAGGGTCAAGTGACCCCCTTAGTTTCAACTTAGCTTCGCAGGTTAGTGATTGTTATTATGAGTGTAGCAAGTAGATCATATTGTTCGGGAATAAAGCAATTAGAAGCCTTATTACCAAACGAGACCAAAACGAAATGTAAAAATCTTCCCCTGGACAGACTAAAAATCTTCCTCTGCAACACCGGCGCTCACCAGCGAATTTGAACCAGTCAACTGTCGTGGAATCCAACCATTACACGGACCCAACATAGCCATCAACCCAACCAAATTAACAGACTCAACAGATTTCCTCAACACTTTAATCATGCCTTCCTCTACCCAACAATTCAACTTCTTCATCTTTACATCAGTCCTACATGGATTCACCGCCGCCAACTCTGATCTTTTGAACAGAAGTTTTGAATTGAGTGGAAACCATTCTCAGGAATATATCAAAATAATATTTAACTTGGGACTTAGAGTGAAGATGATTGTAGAGATTTCTTACCAAGAATGCCTAGGATTTTACGAACTCAGATCAAGCATCAGAATTTTTGTCTCAGCGAAAGCAATGCAAAACAGGAAAAATAAAGCACAAATTAGTAACAGAAGAAATTAATAATCTGAAAGCAAAAATTCTAGAAATATAAACTGAAAAGAAAGAGTGTAAGTAAGAATTCGGCTTAGTCCCAATTATCCTTTTTATGTCTGAATTCCAGCCACAACCCAAGGCACTGATCCAATATGTTACTGAGAAATTAAGGCACCACAGCTGACCCAAGAACCCCAATTACAGACCCCAAATTCGCAGCCTATATTGGTATCACAAACCAACAGTCTAACCTCAAGAAACCAACACCTACAACCCTCAGATTGCCTCGCCAATCAACACACACACTGACTGATCAAAGTCCTCCTTGAGGGAGAGCACCTAGACAGAATATGAGAGTAGAAGAAAATCATCTGAACCTCGAACCTCAAAAAACTCTCAACTATACCTCTGCAATTAAGCTCACTAAACCCTCTCTATTTACCATCAGAGAAGACCTCAAAATTGTGTGTAAAAGACTCGTGTGTTGTAGCTGCAAAGGGAGGGTGTGGGGGTTTAAATAGGGGCTGATAGAAGAAGAGCTAAGAAGGGAAGATAGCGATAAACACTTACCCGATAACAACCATCATCTGCGCAACAGAGGGAGCGAAGAAGAAGGACGCAAAGACTGCGTATAGCGAGGAAGAGACCAGGTCAATCACAATTGACGCAGTCAACAAACGGCTGGGAAAAATTAAGGGTTAAGGGAAAATTGGGCCAGCGGACTTGGATTATAAAGGATTGGGCCAAAGCCCAAACGAAAATAACAACATTCTCCACCTTGGATCAAGTACCGGATCAGGACACTAGTGCAATTCACGATGCACTCATAAAATACACTTACAGGGCATAAATCATCATTGCCTTAGCCTTCGACACTTGATCCAACACCAAGTCAAACCAAGTACGGAAGGCAAAATCTAGTTTATTCACATCACGTAGAAGGAAAAGCAACTAGATACCCCAACTCACACAAAGTAAAGAAGAGGATTTTTTGGGACAAACTAACACAAGCATCAACATGAAGTGTTAAAATTCAAAATTTTTAAACAATTCAAAAAATTTGAAATAGGCAAACATTAAGATCCCATATCAGCAGGGTTAAAATTGGTGTCAATTTTTTCGAGATAAACAACATTTTTAGCAACCACATCACAAATTAAATGGTATTTAACATCTATATGTTTAGTTCTATCATGAAAAACAGGATTCTTATCCAATTGAATGGCAGATTGACTATCAGAAAATACTACCACGTTATCACTTAGAAAACTAATTTTAGAAATTAAACCCTTAAGCCATATGGCCTCTTTTATAGCCTCGGTCATAGCCACATATTCAAATTCTGTTGTAGACAAAGCCACAATTGGCTGTAACTGAGATTTCCAACTAATACAAGAGCCACATAAGGTAAGCACATAAGAAGTGGTAGATTTTCTATTGTCTCTATCATTAGCATAATTAAAATCAACATAACCAACCAATTTTATACCTTCATCACACTTAGTGAACTTCAAACCATAACTTACCGAATGCTTTAAGTACCTCAACAACCATTTGAGAGCTTGCCAATGGGGCAAACCAGGAGTAGACATGTAACGGCTTAAATATGAAATAGCATAAGCAATATTAGGGCGGGTACTAACCATTAAGTACATAACAGAACCAATAGCATTCGAGTAAGGTATATTTTTCATTTGGTCTAGCTCCATATCATTTTGGGGACACTGTTCTTTGCTAAGCATAAAATATGAAGCAAGAGGGGTATTAACAGACTTAGCATCTTTCTTAGAGAATTTACTTAAAATATTTTCAACATATGAAGTTTGATTCAAGTAAATAACTAGAGCCGTAAAGTTGGGACGGTCCCGTCGGGATGTCCCATCCCGCCATACAAATGGGACGGGACGGGATGGGACGGAATATTTTAGTCCCATCCCGTCCCGTCCCGTCCCATCTCGTCCCGTTTTAGTCTCGGGACAACATAGTGCGGTCCCACCCATCCCGTCCCGTCAAGTAGGCTTGCTGATGAGTTGGCCTTGCCTTGGCCTTGCCTTGGCTTGGCTTGGCCGGCCTTGGCCTTGGCCTTGCCTTGGCTCGACCGGCCTTGGCCTTGCCTTGGCCCTGGGATTGGCCGGCCATGGCCTTGGAGGTTTATCCCACATCGAAATAAAAACAAACTAAAATGCCTTGCCTTGGCTTGGTCGGCCTTGGCCTTGCCTTGGCTCGGCCTTGGCCTTGGGATTGGCCGGCCATGGCCTTGGCCGTGGCCTTGGAGGTTTATCCCACATCGAAAGAATAACAAACTAAAATGTGGCATGTGACTATATATATGAGGCTGAAGTTGGGATAACAAGCATCAATCGGCCGTGGCCTTGGCCTTGGTCGTGGCCTTGGAGGCATCCCACCTAGTCAATGCCTAATCTTTCCTAGTCAACGGGTCCCGCATTGTTCCGCGTCCCGCAGTAGATTCGGGACGGGATGGAATATTTTAGTCCCGTCCCGTTTCATCTCGTCCCGTTTTAATCGTGGGACAACTTAGTGTCATCCCGTCCCATCCTGTTATCCTGTACTGACGGCTCTATAAATAACAGATAAATCACAGTCTCTGATTATATTCATGCCAAATATCTTACTAGCATCCCCGATGTATTTCATGTCAAACTTAGCTCTTAAGCAATTTTGAACATTCTCTACAGATTTAGAACAAGAGCTAATAAGAAGCATGTCATCAACATATATAAGCAAGAAAACAGGCACACTCGAATCATTCTTGAAATATAAACAATGATCATAAGCACTCCACTGAAATTTTAAATCTAGCATGCATTTATCAAGTTTCAAGTTCCACATACGAGGAGACTGTTTAAGCCCATATAACGACTTTCTAAGCAAACACACATAATCAGGACAAGTATTATCAATATAACCCTCAGGCTGCTTCATATAAATCTTTTCATCAAGATCACCATGCAAAAAGACAGATTTAACATCCATTTGTTTCATTTCCCAATTAAACTGAGCTACCAAAGCAAGCATAAGCCTAACAATTGTGAATTTAACAACAGGAGCAAATATTTCAGTGTAATCTATACCTTCTTTCTGAGTAAAACCATTTGCTACAAGTTTAGCTTTAAATCTAACAGAGTCGGATTCATTCTTGACTTTATAGAGCCACTTACAAGAAACAATTGAACAGCTTTTTGATTTTGGCACTAAAGTCCAAGTAACATTAACATGCAAAGAATTCATCTCATCATTCATATCATCAATCCACTCATTCTTGTTAGCAGAATTTAAAGCTTCATTATAGGTTTTAGGCTCAGTATTATCAATAGATTCAAACACACTAAACACAAACGAAGTCATATCAAAATCATGAAAGTTGGCGAGTTGCCTAGATATGCGTCTAGGTCTATCATGACTAAGTTGATAATCATTCAAAGCAGGCAACTCATTATGATCATTTTCAATATCAACATTTTCCTCATTCACATCAATAGGATTATCAACAAGATGAGTCTCATTTTCAGTTTGTGCAATAGGCTCATTCACAATAGCAGGAATAGGCACATAAGAGTGCTCCACCGTATTTGGAGCAATGAGAGGGGGAGGCACATTATTCAAGCAAGAAAACTCAGTTTCATTAAATACAACATCACGACTAATGATCACTTTGAAATCTGGTTCCTCCCTTACCCATAATCTATACCCCTTGACACCCTCCGGGTATCCCAAGAAAATGCACCTCACAGTCCGAGGTTCAAGTTTATCATTTTTTCTATGGGCATACGCAGCACAACCAAAAATCCTCAAATTAGCATAATCAACAGGTTTTTCAGAAGAAATAGCTTCAGGACACCTACCATTTAAGGGAACAGAGGGCGACCTATTTATAATATAGGCGGCAGTCATTACTGCCTCACCCCAAAAACTTTTGGACAAACCAGAAGTAGCAAGCATGGTTCTAACTCTTTCTAATAGAGTTCTATTCATACGTTCAGCAACACCATTTTGTTGCGGTGTATAAGGCACAGTCTTATGCCTTTTAATTTCATTCTCTAAGCAAAAGTTATCAAACTCGAGATTGCAAAATTCAAGTCCATTATCAATCCTAAGCACTTTGATTTTTTTACCTGTTTGATTTTCAATCATGACTTTCCAGGTTTTGAACTTATCAAAAACATCAGATTTATTTTTCATTAAAAACACTCATGTTTTCCTAGAAAAGTCATCAAGTATGGACAAAAAATATCTATTACCACCTTTAGTGGTCTCACTAGCAGGACCCCATACATCAATACTCAAGTATTTCTTTAGTCGAACAACGATTAGGATTAGGGGGATTGGGAAAAGACACCCTATGTTGCTTACCCATCACACAAGAGTCACAGAAAGACATACCAGAAATTTTATCTATACCAAAAACACCATTTTTGGTTTAAATATCCAAACTTTTATTACTCATGTGTCCAAGTCTTTTATGCCACAAATCAGTTTTATCAACTTTAACAACATTAGCATAATCAGACATAGGTTCAGTAGTGCAAACATACAAGTTTCTAATCTTTTCAGCTTTGAAAAACACAAGAGACCCCTTCAAGATTTTCATGCAACCATTATCCCATTTCCCTTCTAACCCATCATTTTCTAAAGATGCACGAGACATGAGATTGTTAGCTAAATCAGGCACATGTCGCACATCTTTCAACGTTAAGCAAGAACTAGCCTCAAATTTGAGACAAACGTCTTCAATACCAGCAATTTGACACTTTTTAATATTAGCTAAAAAAATAGAGCCAATTATCATATCACTATATGTATGAAACATGTTTTTATCAGGTGTCATGTGAAACGTGCATGCAGAATCTAACAATCATTCATTTTTCACATAATGAACATAATTCACCACAGTTTCAGTAACCATAAAAATAGAATGCTCATTTTCATCAGAAGCAAAATTACAGTCAATTTGCAAGTCTTAATTCTTCTTTTTAGGATTAGGACACTCTTTACGAAAATATCCCGTCTCACCACAGTTGTAACATTTTCTGTTACTTTTACCATATCTAGACTTACTCCTTTTTCTCTCATTATTCTTACTAGATTTAGTCTTGTCATGTTGCTTATTCTGATTATTATTCCTTTGAGTCGACCGCCCTCTCACCATATTAACCTCACCAACAATTGATTTACCTTTATTAAATCTTAATTCCAACTCTTTGCTTTTAAGCCCGTTAATCACAGTATTAAGCACAATATCATTCCTACCATACTTAATAGCATATCTATTATCAACATAAGAATCAGGTACAACATTCAAGAGCACAGTAGGAGTATATTCATCAATGTTCTTATCACCGGTTTGCTTAATATCTTGCACAAGTTTAGTAAACCGGTCAATGTTATCATCCATGTGTTTGTTTAAGTCTAATTTAAACTGAAAAAACTTCTCAAGTAAATACATCTACTAGGTAATGATGTTTCAACATATAATTCTTGCAATTTATCCCAAAAAGCTTTAGCATTATCATGTTTACCGACTTTTCTCAAAATAGAGGTAGACATATTCAATATAATCGAAGAATAAGCACATTCATCCATTTCAAACCTTAATTCTTGATTATCCAATTCAGCAAATTGTTGAGTTACAACTTTAAGCACTTTTTATTTAATCAAAATACCTTTCATTTTTTGTTGCCAAATCAAAAAATCACCTTTGTCATTGAATGGCTCCATCATATAAGCATTCATACTAGAAGCCATACAAAAATAATGAATTTCTAATTCCAAAAAAAACAAATAAGGTATCTAATAAAACAAGCATCAAAGCACTCAAGCACTACAAGTAGAAAACATATAATTAAAGACAGTTGAAGAAACCTTGTACTAGGTTTCTTTATTTTAACGTTCACCGTTCGCGAAGTATAACCTGGCTCTGATACCACTGTAGAGATTTCTTACCAAGAATGCCCAGGATTTCACGAACTCAGAACAAGCACCAGAATTTTTGTCTCAGTGAAAGCAATGCAAAACAGGAAAAATAAAGCACAGATTAGTACCAGAAGAAATTAATAATCTGAAAGCAAAAATTCTGGAAATATAAACTGAAAAGAAAGAGTATAAGTAAGAATTCGGCTCAGGCCCAAGTATCCTTTTTTTGTCCGAATTCCAGCCACAACCCAAGGCACCGATCTAAGATGTTACTGAGAAATTAAGGCATCACAACTGACCCAAGAACCCCAATTACAGATCCCAAATTCGCAGTCTATATTGGTATCACAGACCAACGGCCTAACCTCAAGAAACCAACACCCACAACCCTCAGATTGCCTCGCCAATCAACATACACACTAACTGATCAAAATCCTACTTGAGGGAGAGCACCTAGACAGAATATCTGAGTAGAAGAAAACGATATGAACCTCGAACAACCTCACAAAATTCTCAACTATACCTCTGCAATTAATTCACTAATCCCTCTCTATTTACCACGAGAGAAGACCTCATAATTGTGTGTAAAAGACTCGTGTGTTATAGCTGGAAAGGGAGGGTGTGGGGGTTTAAATAGGGGCCGATGGAAGAAGAGATAAGAGGGGAAGATAGCGATAAACACTTACCCGATAACAACCATCATCTGCGCAACAGAGGGAGCGAAGAAGGATGCGAAGACTGCGTATAGCGAGGAAGAAACCAGGTCAATCACAATTGACGCAGTCAACAAACGGCTGGAAACAATTAAGGGTTAAGGGAAAATTGGGCCAGCAGACTTGGGTTATAAAGGATTGGGCCAAAGCCCAAACGAAAATAATAACAAAGATAGATCCAAGTTGTTATTGAAAAGTCATCAACAATGGTCAGAAAATAATTAAATCCATTGTAGGTGCAATGTGTGTAGGGTCCCCATACATCACAATGAATTAATGAAAAAGGAGAAGAAGAATGATTTGGACTGAGAGGGAAAGGAATTCTAATTTGTTTAGCCATACGACAAGAATCACAAACAAAGTCATCAACATTAGGATTACAAGAGATATTGAAAAGTTTCAAAGTATTGAGAGGAACATGTGGTGCAACAGAACAGCATTTTTATTCACAGATGTGGTGACAAGAGTACAAGCAACAGTGGATGAAGGTAAGATCGGTTTATACAATCCCCTATCAATCTTGCCAATCCCCTTCAATTTCATGTAGGCTATACAAAGAAGAATGATATACTGCATTTGTAATCAGAACAAAATTTATGAACAGACGAGACATTGAAAGTAAAAGAGGGAACAAATAAGACATTATGAAAAATCATGTCCTTAGATAGAATAATAGTGCCTTTATGAGTGATTGCAGTTTTGAGAGAAATAGTATCCTCTGCATTCTGAGCACTGAAATCAGGTGAGTACATAAATGCATGAGCATGAGTAGTTTGTCTGTACTTTGGCATCTAGAAGGATCTCCATGGAGTTTGTGCCACTCAGGAAAGCCAGTAAGAAAGAAGCATGTGGTTTTAGCATGGCCTCTGCCTCCACAATGATCACAGATAAAAGTTGCCTTTGGTGAAGACTTTCTGATATAAAATGACTGTAGTTTTGTATAAGGAGGTGATGATTTAGTGTAGGAAGATGTTGGTTTAGGTGTAGATTTGACAAAGAGAGCAAGTATCTGTAAGTGTAAGAGAGCATTCCTTCAAGTTTTTCATCTTGCATATGAAGAGAAAGTGTGGTGTTGATATTAGGTAATGGAGATTGAGAGAGAGTATATTGCTGCCAATGCTTGAGAAGTTATCATTAATAAGTATATAAAATGATAAATTCATCTCTTAATTTTTTTACTATTGATGCTCAATTTCTCGATTGTTTAAAGATAAATTGATTTCACTGTTGTATGATTTAACGATAGTGTAATTTCATATTTTGTGATGTTATATTCCCTTTAAACAGTTGGCAAATCAATTTGTCAGATGTTTAAAGCTAAATATTTAATTAATAAATGCATTGTTATTGTCACATACCTTTTAAACAATAGATAATCCAATTTATCACGTATGTGTCACTTGTGAACGATTGAAAAATTCATTAATCAGTTGTTTAAAATTAAGAAAATTGAGTTACCACGTCTTTATACGTAACGGATAACTGAATTTCTTCAATTATTCAAAATCTCACACTTGTTCAATTTTTTAAAAAAATCAGCAATATTTTGTAAATAACTGAAATATTCAAATTTGCTCCGTCTCAAAATGAATGTTAAAAAAAATTGCTCTTAAAAAAGTTAAATTTTTAAACATTCATTTTGGAATGGAAAAAGTATATAACAAAAAAAAAAAAAAAAATCTCCAAATAGCTCTTTCAAATTGTCACGTTTCCACCCAGTATATCTTATACTTGCAGAATGAACAACCTCAAACGTCACCCTAAACTTTTTACATTTTGTACCTTGCTGCAATTAATTAATACTTCATCCGTCCCAAAATATTTGTTCAATTTGACTTTTTCTCCGTCCCAAAGTCCCAAAATGATTGTTTAATTTGACTTTTTTGTTGAATTTTGACCACCAATATATGACAATTTAATTATGTTCAAGAAATTCTAAAAATTCCTATTGATTCACCATTAATAATATTATCAACAACAACTTTTAGAATTTCATGAACATGATTAATCTCTCATAAATTTGTGGTCAAAGTTTAACAGAAAAAGTCAAATGGGACAAACATTTTGGGACGGAGGGAGTATAACATGAATTTCCAAAATCCCAAAATTAATTTATGAATAAATTAGGTAAGAGTAAGGAAAAAAAAACTGGTGGACATTCTGAGAAGGGATGATATAAGCTCAATATCAACATCAGGCTTTGTAAAAAGCTCGACAAGCTTTTGATATCTCTCCCCGTCTGCACCACTGTGCTTCCTTCGGAGCTCAGCAGAGGGTTAGTGGTAGTGGAGCTGGAAATTCTAACGAAAAAATTGAAAATTTGGGGATTTAGGAAGAAATTTGGAGAGAGATGGTCCGGTGAGTGACTGGAGTGAAGCAAGGGAGATGGGGGAGATGCCAGACGACATCTCTATAGCGCATATAGATATAGAGAGAAAAGTTATGGGTAGTTTTGCAATTTGATAAAGTGGTTCAGTGACTTTTATGGGGGTTCTAATTTCAACCCATGAATTCAGAGATAAAAATTGAAATGGTTCATTTTTATTGATAAACTAGAATAAGTCCGTGTCCGAGGACACGTAATTTTTTTATTTTTTTAATTAAGCCCGTGTCCGAGGACACTATTTTTTAATTTAAAAAAAAAATTATTTTTTTTAAAAAAAAAATTAAGGGCAAAATTTAATTTAAATTTTTTTTTAAAGGACAAAATGGGAAAGGAACAAAATAGTGAGGGCAAAATGGGAATTTCGACGATTGAAACTATTCATAAAACTATTCATTGGGTGAGGTGGACAACCCTTATTTATACTATAGATTCCCTATCTTAAGAATTTATTGGTAGAAACCCCTATAATATATCGATAGGGTACGTAACAAATATATTATGGAATATTTTCCAAAAGAAAGTCATCTATTCACTTTTATTTGATCACCGAACTTATTTTTTTTATCCATCACATCCACTTCTTTATTTTTTGCATCTATAGTCTTTTTTTTTTATTTTTTATTAATAAATGACTTATTAATAGATGACTTAATCTACCACCTAGGGGCCTAGGCCCCTAGGCGCTAGGCCCGGCTCCACCGCCTAACGCTTTTTAGATCCTTGTAAAATTTCAAGTGGCACAATATCATTGGTCAATCTTTCCATCATTCACAAATCACAATCATCCATTTGAAATTCAATTAGTAACTTGTAAAATTCAATTAGTTAAATTTCGGAAGTTAGAGAGCCAACCCTAATTATTAACTTAACTATAAATATTAGCTTCGTCCGGCTTAGGGCTGCAGCTTAACATTCGAAATTAAGAGAGAGAAATTGAGCGGGTGTGGACGGCGCTAGGAGCTGGGAGAAGAAGAACAAGGGAAAGCTAGAAAATGTAAGAATGCTTGTCCTATATTGTAGTACTATTTTACTGTTAATTGTTTGGACTGCTGCTATGGTTATTAATTGGCTGAAAGGAGTTAAAAAAACTGGTCCCTTTCTCTGCTAATGTTTGAAAAGAGAGAAAAACATAATTGAGAAAGAGAAAAAGTGATAAGAGGAATAGAAAAGAAATAAAAGAAAAGAAAAAAAAGGGAGAGAGAGAAAGAAAGAAAGAGAGGGGACGAATGAGAGAGAGAGAGAGAGAGAGAGAGAGAGAGAGAGAGAGAGAGAGAGAGAGAGTGTGAAGGTGGCAGGAGAAAGGAGAGGAGGATAGTGTGTATATATCATATGTATGTAATGTTTGAGGGATTAGGTTGCTAAATAAACAAGGGCTTAAATGAAATAGAAACTCTTGGATGTGTGTGAGGGTGACGTGAGTGGTCAGAGGAGGAATGAGCATAGAAAATCCATTTTTTAATGAAATTGTCCATTGAACATTAAAGTAAATATGTCCTTTGGACATTAATAGGATTGAGGAAATTATCATCTGGTGTTAGTGGGAAACCTAAAATAAGATAATCAGTCCATGAAATGTTTATTGTCGACGGTTACTGAATTATAGTAATTGTTAGAATATACAATAGTATGTGTACTTTTTATGAGGGTCATCTTAATTGATTACTATATTACGGCGTACGCGAATTTCTTTCAAATTACGGCGTACGCGAGTTTCTTTCAAATTAACGCTAACTCACGTATTATACGTATATTATATAAACTAACTATGAAAATAACACCTTATATAAACTAACTCACGTATTTTACAAATTTTCAAAAAAAAAAAAAAACAAGGCAATATGGCAAAACGTGGGCAAGAGATAGCTATTCGCGATATTGAGGGAGCTACTAAACAACGTAGCATTGTTGTGCGGATCATGAGATTAGTAAAGCACACTGATAAAGAAGGAATGACTTCTTTTGATATGATATGCCTTGACTCTCAGGTTAGCTATCAATTACGCTTTAAATTAAAATATTTGTTATCATTCTTTTAATTTGTTGGAATAATAGATTTATAATGAGATTTATTTTATTACTAATACATTTTTTGAATCTATGATCCAAAAAATAGGGATCTAAGATTCAAGTGTTTGTCCACAAAAAAGTTGCTGAAAACTTCATGAATATGTTTACCGAATGTGGAATTGTTAAGATTACCAATTTTGTTGTAATAAAGAATGAAATATAACAATGGCAGAAGACCAGGATTAACCATCAATCAAAGTTGGTCTTTTCCTTTGCGATCAAAGTATCCACTGTCGATACTCCCGTCTCTATTTCTGATCATGGTCTTCAGTTATCTTCTTTTGAGGATATTGTAAAAGGTGGAATTCCAATCCCAACTAAGGATTGGATGTTGGGTAAGTATTAGTATTTATTAGTATTATTAGTTGTAATTGAAGTTGAATGCAATGTTATCCATCATTTGTCTCAAATGTAGTGAAATAATGTATTTTCCTATGTTTTTTAGATGTCATTGGTGAAGTGATTTTGCCCCTAGGCGAAGCTCAGTTCATCCAATCGCGTAATGCTAAGTTGCTCGACGTGGAACTGATTGATACAAAGTAGGTATAAATTGACTTTAATATGATTATTTTACGTATGTTTTTAATCTTATTAATTAACAAAATTCATATCAAATTGCAGAGGAAAGAAATGCATTAACTGCAGTTTTATGGGACAATCATGCTGAAGATATGAAAAAAAATCATCAATGGTAGAGATGATTTTGTTGACGAACCGGTAATTTTGATACTACAAATGGTTCAAGTGTCTATGTTTAAAGGCTAGTATTTTCTAAATTTTAGTAAAGTTTTATGATATTATCTTTACCTTAGTATCATTTAATAATGTAAATTTCATTTTGTTAGATCAACTACGTGTTGGTACAATGAAGAATTGGACTAAGATCTCCATTAATCCATCATTTCCTGCAGTAAAAGATTTTCTCCAAAGGTTAGTGAAATATACATTAAGCAAATTATATGATTTTGAATACAGAAAATAGTAGCTACATAATTACTATAATTAATCATATTACCTAAATATTATTAGGCATGGCCCTGAGCGTCCGACAATTAGTCATAGCAGAAGTCTTATAACAAATTTTAGTCAGAATAGTAGTGCTGATGATTGGTTAAAAGCAACCGATATCATGGTTGTTAGCGACTTACTCAGCAGTAATGAGGTATATCATACAATTCATTATACACTTCATTCACTAAGCCGCATTATTATATAAACAAATTTAATGATTTTAAAGTCCATTCTAACCAATATGTTAATATTTTTGTGACCAGTTTGGGGTAAAAAATGTCTTGGCTACAATAACTGATATTGACCTTGATAATGGATGGTACTACGATGGTTGTGACAAATATAAATGTACAAAGGGACTAAATAAGGGTTCTAAGTTTTGTAAAAAGTATCAAAAGGATGCTGAAAGTGTAATTCCAATGTATGAATTATTATTTTGATTCATCTTTTCCTAGCACAACAAGTTATAAATTGTGTGATCAATTGATATTTAATATTTTTTTAATTTGGTTCAAAATCAGGATTGAGGTGATGGATGATGATAATGCCAAAGCTCATTTCATGTTATTTGATAGTGCAGCCACTTACCTGCTTAATGAGTCAGCTAAAAATATTTCATCAAAAGTGAAAGAGGTATTCACTTATATTTTTTCAAATACTTAAAAATTTATAGACAATTGGTAGTAAATATTATCTTACATTTTTACGTAAACAGGGTACTTTGCCCAAAGGTTTAAGCCCTTTGTTGGATATGAAATGCATATTCAAAGTTAATTTAAACAAAACAACACAGGAGAGGGCCAATAACAATCGCAGCTTCACAGTTAAAAAGATAACAAATGATGCCTCGATAATCTCTCAGTATCATGCCTTGATAAATAAAGATGTAAGCAAAAACACTGTTTAATTCTTTAATTTACCGTCATTTTGGAAAACGTCTTCACTATTATATTATAATTTAAAGAAGACTATATAACTATTTATATTTTATTTCTTTCTTATGCAGGAGGTTGTTTTCAAGCTTAAAGATATAGACGCGAACGCAACTAATTTAATTGAAGTCGTTGGTGATAGTGCTGAAGACAATACTCCAAAGAAGCGTAAGCTTGATGAAGCAACTGATATTCAGGATGCCCAGTTGTCAATTACAAAAGTTAAAATGAATATAAAGCAAGAGAAGTAGCATCTTTCGTACAACATTGGGTTTTTCGAGTTTTGATTTACGATTTTTTAGATTATTTCACTTGATATAACAATATGATTGGATTTTTGGTTCTTATTTTGTTAGACATGGATTTGGTTAAACAATGTTTAATTATCTATTTGGTTAAATTTGATATTTAGTTTTTTCATCTCATATTATATGTTGTCTTTTTATCTCATTGTCGTTTCACATTTGGTTAAATTTCACATTTGAAATATAAATATATTCTATAATTTTATTTCATTAATATAAAATTTATAAATTCACCTTTTTGTAAAGCCATACATATCATAACAGATTCAAGATTATTTTATTTACAATTACTTTAATTAAAATTTAGAATAATATAGGTTTTATCATAAAATTATTTTGAACTTGTGGTTAAATTAAATCTCAATTTATTACCTTTAAGGAACTGTATTGATTTGATGTAATTCGTAAATCATATCATGATTTAAAATTTTCAAAACTCCATCTAATCTACAACCTACTTCTAAATCAGATTTAATTATTAATCAAATACTAATTTAATTCATTAATCATTTGAATTCAATTCACACTAAGAATATACTATGAGCTGATAATAGGGATAATGGTATAGCATGTCACAATCGGATAGAATTGCTCTATCACATAATCATTTAAATTCAATTTAAGTTAAGTATCTTATTTTGACTTTAAATAATTATGAATAATTTTTTATAATATAGTAGTAATAAACTTTTGTCATCTATGTAATACTCCCTCCGTCCCGCATAAGGTTGCTATTTAGCCATTTTGGGCGTCCCATGTAAGATTTTATTTCCTAAAATGGTAAAAAAATCTTTACTATTCCTCCAACTCATTTTCCCTCATATTTTACTTTATACTCCCACACCATTCATTTTACAATTCCTCGCACTCATTCTCTCTCCCACCTCACTTTTCATACTCACAACACTGAGGTAATTACAATTTTCCTTAATTCCCGTGCTGAAACACAAATAGAAACCTTATGCGGGACGGAGGGAGTATATAATAGAAAAGTATTATTCTATTCATTCTAAGTGTCATTTGACTTTATGACGTGAAAGTTCACATGACATTATTTAATTGGCTCACTTAAGAAGTGCACAAAAGTAATTTTAAAACACAAATAGAAACCTTATGCGTATAAAATTCTCAAGAACTCATACCATGTCACCTTTGGCTTACACATAGTCTTCCACGAAACAAGCTGACCCCCCCCCCCTCGGCCCATTCCTTTTGTTGAGGAAATCCTAGAAACATGCTCTATATTATTAGTCAAACTTAAGCCAGGTTCTGATGAGGCAGAGTTACTTCAAAAAACATCACTTATTATTTGGGACGAATCTCCAATGGCACATAAACACTGCTTTGAGGCACTTGATCGTAGCTTGAGAGATATTATCCGTGGCCCTGATGGACGGTTATGTGATAAGCCGTTTGGTGGTAAGGTTGTGGTATTTGGAGGAGATTTCAGACAAATTCTTCCGGTCGTACCTATGGGTAGCAGAAATGATATTGTGCATGCTTCACTATGTTCATCGACACTATGAAATGAATGCAAAGTACTAAGGTTAACAGTAAATATGAGATTACAGGTGATTTTCAAATACATTTTGTTTAACATTTTGTATACGTATCTATATTTTAAAAGTTATAATAAGACTAAAATATAATATTTTATGTAGGGTGGTTCGTCTTCTTCGGATGTTGAGGATATCAGGTCGTTTGCAAATTGATTATTATCCATTGGTGATGGGACTGCAGGTGATAAGCAACAACTGCTTTTAAGATATAGATACATATTTTATTCGTTGGTTATTACTACCTCTGTCTCAAAAGCCTTACTACATTTGTTGCAATTTATGTACTATATCCGTCTTAATATTTGTAAAAACTGCTTCATAACTTTCTGGTCTTCTCTCAATTTTAATATTGATTTTTACTTCCTTTTAAGTACATATTTTTACTAATATTTATTTATTATATGTTGGTTATTACTGCAGGTGATAAGAACCATGGTGAAGTTAAAATCAAAATACCAGATGACATATTGATAAGAGATTCTGTCAATACCATCTCAGCTATCGTGGATTGCATATACCTGAACTTAATGCAGAATAAAGATGTTGATGGATTTTTCAAGAATCGGGCTATACTTGCACCAACAAATGAGATTGTTGACAGTATTAAAGAGTATGTTATGTTGCTTTTTCCTGGAAAAGAAGTGGAATACATGAGTTATGACGCCATATGCAAAGACGAGGAATTTAACCAATCAGCCGAAGATATATTTTCAACTGAATTCCTAAACACCGTCAAGTGCTCTGGAATACCTAATCATAAATTAAAGCTAAATATTGGATTTATCGTCATGTTGTTACAAAATATAGATCAAGCTTCAAAATTGAGTAACGGTACAAGATTGATCGTTACAAATCTATGTACGCAAATCAATTTTGTTAGTATATAATTATACATTTATACAATTAATTATTTGATTACTTGACATAAAACATACTATTATTTTAATATATATATATATATATATATATATATATATATATATATATATATATATATATATATATATATATATATATATATATATATAGGTAAGCACGTTGTCGAGGCGGTAATGTTGTTCGGAAAGAATGTTGGTAAGAAGGTGTTGATACCGAGGATGATTATGTCACCTTCTGATACAACAAAATTTCCAGTTAGGTTTCAACGGAGACAATTTCCACTGACCGTTTCTTTTTGCAATGACGATAAATAAAAGTCAGGGTCAGTCGCTCGCTCATATTGTCCTTTTTCTTCCAAGACCAGTATTTAGTCATGAACAATTATATGTTGCTTTTTCTAGAGTAACTACAAGGAAAGGACTTAAAGTGCTTATATGTAATAGTCATGAACAGTCAGATGACACAATTACAAATATTGTGTACAAAGAAGTTTTTGACAAGTTGTAATATATTACATAAAATTATCTCATTAATTTTTTGAATTGTATTTGCATTTTACTTTTACCTCAGCGTTTTATCCCCCGTCGGGGACCGACGAGTTACTCACTAGTATATTATAAGATTCTAGTTGCTACTTTTTGCATATATAGTCATATTCCCTAATTTAGTCAAAAAATTTCATTAAGTTTTTTTCTTTCTCTTTTTTTTTTTCTTTTTTTTATCCACCACATCTACATATTTATATTATGTGTTGAAGCTTTGCCCTGAATCCTACTCTTCTCTATAATGAGAACTGTTCAATCTTTGTATTGTGCGTAACCTTCATGAACAGAATAAAAGTGACGGGCTAGGCCCAACATACGAAGCCCAGTTATTCAGACAATATTGCCACTACATCCTTGGTGGGTTAGCCCAATTATTTTAAGGCCCACAGCCCAGCGTCAAAAATAAGTCGACCTAGCTCATTGTCCGACCTCCTTGGTCCCGACCTAGCTTTGTCCAGCATACGATCCGTATCTTATACAAGTATCATCCGGCTACACCATTCAGTCAGGTCGACCTAGACCCAAACAGACGACCTCGACCTATAATACGTATGTCGACCTAAAGAGTCTTAACGTATATACAACTCTTTCCATAACAGGAGTCCTACAAATCAGGAGTTATTTATGTACATGATCTCCTACACAATCTTATCCGTGATTCTAGGGATTTCATGCAATGCTACTACAATTATAACTCATATCAAAGCCTATAAATACTTCACAACATCAACGGTTTTGAGGTAATTTGCTATTTGTTATCCTGAATACTTCTGTTCATTATAATTTATCAGCTCTAAACACCATACTTACTCTCACGTCCGAGGGTCTTCACCGGAGACCATTTCGGCTAGTCGTGGGTTCCTTGTTTGAGGGGGACGAAAAATTTTGAGTGGACGGCCGAATGTTCTTCGTCATTCCAGCAGCTTAAGGAGTACCTTGCCTCTCCTCCATTATTGAGCAACCCGATCATAGGAGAAACTTTGTTCGTATACTTATCAGTTGGCGACCAAGCTGTGGCAGCCGTGCTAGTTTGAGAAGAGGGAGGGATTTAGAAGCCTATATATTATGTGAGCAAGGCCCTGTACGACGTGGAGGGAAGTATTTTAATGCAGAAAAGGTGGCCTACGCCTTGGTCGTTGCATCCAGGAAGCTGCGAGCTTATTTCTTGGCTTACCCTATTGTCGTGCTAACCAACGCTCCTCTGAGGAAGATCTTACACAAGCCCGAAAGTTCAGCTCGACTACTCAACTGGTCAATTGCTCTAACAGAATTCGACATTGAGTATAAACCTCGAAAGGCGTTGAAAGCTCAACCTTTGGCGGACTTCTTGGTCGAGATTATGTTCACCAAGGAAGATAGCGAAGTGAGAGCTCCTAAGGAGAGTGTGAAGGGAAAGGAACCTGCAAGCCACCCTGTCATAAGTTTGCCCGATGATTGTTGTAAAGTCTATTCTGATGGGTTGGCAACAAAGAATGTTAGTGGGCCTGGGATTGTTCTAGTCGAGCCAGAGACAGGCAAAGTTTTCGAAGAAGCATTGAGGTTCAAGTTTGAGGCTTATAACAACCAGGCCGAGTATGAAGCTTTGGTCGCAGAAATTGAGTACGCCAAGTGTTTCGGGGCTACTAAAGTAATGGCCTACTGTGACTCGTAGTTGATCGTAAACCATGTCATAGGGGAGTATGAAGTGCTAAACCCTACCCTAGTCAAATACTGTGACCTAGTGAAGGAGTTGGTCAAAGAGTTGGAATTCTGGGAATACTAATGGTAGGTCGAGATGATAACGAGTTGGCCGACCTACTCTCAAAGTTGGCCACATCAGATGAGCAATATGGGGAGCCTATCTCCTACCTTGAGCATCCAGCATACGAAAGGGTTTAGATTCAATGCCTAGAGGACACCACCAGAGAATGGGTTTACATGAAGCGCTAGATCGAAGAAATAAAAGACTACATAGAAAATGGCGAGCTACCTGCTGATGAGAAAGCAACACAGGAAATCAAGAATAAAGCTCCAAGGTACGTCATACACGGAGATGCATTATTTGGAAGGTCCTTCACAAAGTCATTGTTGAGGTGCGTTCACCCCATGGAGGTTACTCAGCTTTTGCACGAGGTGCATTGTGGAGTCTGTGGTGGACACCCGGGGGCCTGAACTTTGGCCGACAAGCTGATCATTTTGGATATTATTGGCCTCACTTGAGAGCAGACCCTCATGATTTTGTTCAGCAGTGCTGAACTTACCTGGATCGCGCGCAAAATGCGGCGAGCGACTTTCGCACTTGGACCTCGCTGGAAAAGAGAGAGTCACCACGCTGTTCTGTATTATGAGCCTAAACTTTGAAAAAGGAGGTCGTTTTGATTGGTAGCCAAAACTTAGGAAAAGGCTTTCTGAAAAGGAGGTCGTTTTGATTGGTAGACAAAACTTAGGAAAATACTTTTTGAAAAGGAGGTCATTTTGATTGTTAGCCAAAACTTAGGAAAATGCTTTTTGAAAAGGAGGTCGTTTTAATTGGTAGCCAAAACATAGGAAAAGGCTTTTTGAACAGAGATTGTTAGGTTCGGAGGTCAGGTTACGTTTCAGGAAAAGTATATGGAGATCACCCGAAATGCCTCGCATGAGGAGTCTTTCTACCTTTCTCGAAAAGTGTGCATGTGTGTGTGTGTGTTCGTGTTGTTTTGAAAATGAGCTTGAATGACAAGCTTTAATCTTGGTTTGAATGACAAACGTTGATTTTGGTAAAAGAGCGTTTGAATGACAAACGTCGATTTTGAGTTTGAAAAGGAGTTCGAATGAAAAACTGGAATCTTTAGTTGGAATGACAAACGTTGATTTTGGTAAAAGAGCGTTTGAATGACAAACGTCGATTTTGAGTCGGAAAATGAGCGTTTGAATGACAAACGTCGATTTTGGGTTTGAAATGAGCGTTTGAATGACAAACGTCAATTTTGAGTCAGAAATGAGCATTTGAATGACAAACGTCGATTTTGAGGGAGTTTGAAAAGGAGTTCGAATGACAAACTTCGGTTTTGAATCGGGCATTACGATGTTACCCATTTTGATGAAAATGATGGTAAATGAGATGCGATCAACGAGTCATTTTGTGACTTGGACATTTGAAAGTAAATACCATCAACAAACCAAATAGCTTGGACTTATAAATGACAGTATTGAAATGCGGTATCAACGGATCGAACGATCCGGACGGTAAAAGTGCGATCGACGAGCCAAACGACTCGGATTTGTAAAGAGCGTAAAGTAAGTGCGATATCAACGGATCAAACGATCCGGACATGTAAATGACGATCACGAACCCAACGGTTCGGACGGTAAAAGTGCGAATCAACGGATCGAACGATCCGGACGGTAAATGACAGAAAAGTAAAAATGGGACTTGAACGCCATTTTAACCCTAAATTACTTCTCTCGAGGGAGAGAAGATGTTAGAGGACTAAAACGTATCAAGTCCCATAGACGACGTTTCGTCTACATTTTGAGAACTTCGATCGGATTGAAAGTAGCGTATGACGCGTAAATCGAGACAAAGCAGAGTTTAGAGAGTGAGAGTGCAATACAGGCCATCCGGAATTTTCTTCAGTTTGAGGGACCGTTGAGGTATTTTGAAAAATGCTAAGGATTGTTGATTAATCCTGAAGAACATGCCAGCCGGCCAGTAACTCAATTTTAGGGGTATTTTTGTCTTTTCACCCTTGAATCTGATTGATGGAGATGCGGGGAGACTTGTATGTCTTCCACGTGTCTAGCTTAGTCGCTAAGATTGGGTTTTTGCTCCATTAATCCTGGTTTTGACTGTTTTCTAAATAACTGTTTGGATAAATGTCCGTAACAGTCCCGGAAAGTCCTGGAAATTGCATATTTCGAGGAAAGTGGTACTTTTACGTGTGAGAACGTGTGTTGAGTACACTTTGGAATTCGGATGCATGGGGCAGTCCTGGGAAGTCTCGTTGACTCGAAAAGGGGGAGTTAACGGATTCCGGTTAACTTGGAAAGGGCCAATTAACGGATTGTAACGATTCGGATTTGTGTACTTACAGTAGCCCCTAGACCCTATAGTAAGGATTCCTACGTATCCATGGGGGAATCAAGCCGATCGTAGTTCACGGGTGCGAGGGCAATTCGTAGGGGCCTCAACCTGTGGGGAATGATTAGGAGGAGTTCGTCCTCATTGAGACTGATTAGAAGGCGTCTAAACCTGAGGGAGACTGTTTGGAGGCGTCTTAACCTAAGGGAGTCTGTTTGGAGGTGTCTTAACCTAAGGGAGACTGTTTTGAGGCATCTTATCCTAAGGGAGACTGTTTGGAGGTGTCTATACCTGAGGGAGACTGTTTGGAGGCATCTTATCCTAAGGGACACTATTTGGAGGCGTCCTATCCTAAGGGAGACTATTTGGAGGCGTCTAAACCTAAGATGAAAGCGTTTGCGCCTTGGGTGCTGGACTTATGGTGACGGCCAGGATTTATCTGCTGGGGATATAGTGGAAATGACGGGAATGGTTGTGTTAAACTAGTGTTTTTAACAACACGAAAGGATTGACGTTCTAACATCGGGGTTAGGAAAGGAATTACAGGAACGGTTGTGTTAAATTGGCATTTTTAACAACACGGAAGGATTAGCGTTCTAACATCGGGGTTAGGAACGAAATGTGATCTCGGAAGAGAATCACACATTGCTGGGAAAAAGCCTCCATAGTTCTAACAAAGTTAGTTAGGAACTGAGGAGATTGATTGACGTTCCTTTAGAAGGATGGTCTTAGGATCCTGCTGGGGAGGAGGGTTCAGGCTTACGACGGTGGCCGAATAGAGATTGTTATGCGGGCTTACATTGATTGACGTTAAAATGGGATGGTCGGGCTTACGATTGACGGCCGTAATTTAACCTCGGGAGAGGGGCGTTAGAAATGTCTAACTGGAATTTATCCTCGGGAGAGGGGGCGTTAGAAATGTCTAACTGGAATTTAACCTCGGGAGAGGGGCGTTAGAAATGTCTAACTGGAATTTAACCTCGGGAGAGGGGTGTTATAAATGTCTAACTGGAATTTAACCTCGAGAGAGGGGGCGTTAGAAATGTCTAAGTGGAATTTAACCTCGGGAGAGGGGCGTTAGAAATGTCTAACAGAATTTAACCTCAGGAGAGGGGCGTTAGAAATGTCTAACTGAAATTTAACTTCAGGAGAGGGGCATTAGAAATGTCTAACTGGAATTTAACCTCGGGAGAGAGGGCGTTAGAAATGTCTAACTGGAATTTAACTTCGGGAGAGGGGCGTTAGAAATGTCTAATTGGAAAATTTTTAACTTTTGAGGAAAAGTGTCAAATTTGAAAAGATGGGGGGCTGATTGGGCATTTGGGCCAAAATGGGCCATCATGTAAAAGAGGCCGGCCGGCCACTTCCTCATTTTGGCCAAATTTAAAGAAGTCGTCGGCCACTAGAGAGAAAGAGAGAAAATCTGTGAGATTTTGGCCGAGAGAGAGAGAGAGAGAGAGAGAAAAGAGAGAAAATTTGTGATTTTTCTTCGATTCTTTGTTGAAATCTTTGAGAGATTATTACTATAGAAGCAAGATTGGGGCGGAGGGGTCGACATAGAAGGACCGACAATGAGATGAAGAGGATTAGGAGGACGGTGCGAACGACCAATCTACCTATGGATCCGACCGAGTTAAGCTCGGGATAGCCATAAGTCCAAGGAGGGGATAGAGAGGAAGGTAAGCATCCTTTGAATTCCTTTGCATTTTAGAATTTTGAATTCTATAAATTTTGGAATTTTGATTTGAATTGAGTTAGGGTTCTTGGTGCCCGATTTGGGGCTTTGACCTTGCGATGCCCTTTTGTTGAAATTGACTTTTGTTTAGTGCAATTGATGTTATGGGTAGACAACGTAGAAAATTTGGTAGAAAAATTTCATTTATAGGGGTGTTTTCCAAAATTAAAGTGAGTTTAATTTGGGACGGAGTAATTTTGAAAGTGTTTGAAAGTTCCGGGTTTGACGGATTTTTCGACACGATTTTGAAAGTTCCGGGTTTGACGGGTTTTTCGAAATGTTTTGAAAGTTCCGGGTTTGACGGGTTTTTCAAAATAGTTTGAAAATTTTGGGATTTGAACCGTTAATATTCCGACGTGGGACGGAGATATTTTAGGGAAATGAACCGTTAATGAAACGGGTTTTTGAAACTTGAACCGTTAATATTCCAACTTGAGACGGAGATATCTTAGGAAAATGATTGAACTATATCTTTTTGTCGATATGTTTTGTAATTTTGACAGGTGCATGGGCATTTTGTGTACGCTATCTTGTAGTAACATACATTAGCTGTGTTTACCTGCAAGGGCGAGGTTCGGTTGATGTGTCCACTACTAAGAGTAGGGGAGATGTTGAGGCTGTTAGCGAGCTATGGGAAATGTTCCCGAATGTGGCTCGTGATGGAGAGAGGAGTCCGCACCAGCTGGTGATTGACTCTGATCTGGGGGGATTTATCAGCGCGGTGGCTGATGTGGCTTCGACACAGAGGGTCAAGGTGATCCATGTCGCTTTGAGCGAGTATTGGTGGGATACGACCCATACGTTCCACTTCAGGTGGGGGGAGTGTAAGTACCCAAATTCGGATCGTCAAAATCCGTCAGAAAGTTAACCGAAATCCGTTAACTGGCCCGCTCCAGGTTAACCGGAACTCGTTAAGCTCCCCGTTGCCATGCCAACAAGACGTCCCGGGACTGCCCCGTGCATCCCGACGTCGAAACGTACTTAACACACGTCATCGAACGTAAAAGTACGGCTTTCCCTGAAAAATACACTTTCCGCCACTTTCCGGGGGCATTTCGGACATTTTTCGGACTGTTATTTTAAAAAACGGACAAAACCGGGACCGGGGAACGAACTCCCACACCTTTGGTGACTCACAGGGCACGTGGCAGCCATGCCACCTCCCTCTAGTCACCTTTCAATCACAAATCAAGGCCAAAAGACCAAAATACCCCTGGACTTCAGTCAAAGTCCGGCCGGACTCCCTGTGCAAATTTTTTGAAATTGCCAGCAAGCCCCTCAAAATTCCAAAATACCAAAAAACCCTGAAAAACAGTCTAAGTCCGTCCGGACTCTTACTGCAATTTTCACCTATAAATAGAAGTTGCTGTCAAAGCCAAAACATTTCGAAAATTTACTCCGTCCCGAATTAAAGCTACTTTCAAAATCTTTCAAATCTTGTCGAACATTTCGAAAATTTACTCCGTCGAATCCGGAACTTTCAAAATCTTTCGAAAACTCCGTCGAAACCGGAACTTTCAAATCTTGTCGAACATTTCGAAAATTTACTCCGTCCCGAATTAAAGCTACTTTAATTTTGGAAAATGCATCTAGACATGGAATTTTGCAACCAAAATTTTTATGTCATCTACCCATAGTGTCAATTGAACTACATCCTAGTCAATTTCGACAAAGATTCATAGCAAGGTCAAAAGCCCCAATTCGGGCACCAAAATCCCTAAGTTCATTCATAATCAAATTTCTAACATTTAAAGAATGCACATTCTTAAAATTAATGGAATTTGAAGGAAGCTTCCTTGTCTCTCGATCCCTCCTTTGGAGTTGTGTTGGTCCCTAGCCGGGTAAAACTCCGCCGGATTCAATGGATGAACAATGGTTCGAATGGTCCGAACCAGCCGCGTTCTTTCGTCATCGGTCCTTCCATGGCGAGCCATCGGTTCCCATTCACCTTCCATAGCAATTTTCCTTCACAAATTTGAGCAAATCTTGCAATTTGGGGTGGAAATTTTTCTCTCCTCTCTCTCTCTCTCGTCGGAAAATATGGAGAAAATGGCTTGGTTTGCGTCGGACTTGGAGCTGATTTGAACCTGGTCAAATTCAGTCCAAGTCCGGCCGGACTCCTGCTGCAATTTAAAAGGATTCCTTCCAATTCAGTCCCTCAATTTTTGGCAGTTCCAATTTTACCCCTTTTGGCCCCCAAAAGTGTAAAATTTCCCCTCAGTTAGACATTTCTAACATCCTATCCCCCGAGGATAAATTCCCAGTTAGTTTTCACTAACGCTCGTCTCCAGACATTAAATTCTCAGTTAGTTTTCACTAACGTTTCGTCTCCAGACGTTAAATTCCCAATTAGGTTTCACTAACGCTCGTCTCCAGACGATAAATTCTCAGTTAGTTTTCACTAACGCCCGTCTCCAGACGTTAAATCCCCAATTGACGTTTGACGTTCAAACGCTCAATCATGTCTCCGGACATTCCAGTTACAATTCCGTCTCCAGACGTTAAATCCCCAGTTGACGTTTGACGTTCAAACGCTCAATCATGTCTCCGGACATTCCAATTGCATCTCCGTCTCCAGACGTTAAATCCCCAGTTGACGTTTGACCTTCAAACGCTCAATCATGTCTCCGGACATTCCAGTTACATTTTCGTCTCCAGACGTTAAATTTTATCCCCAGTTGACGTTTGACGTTCAAACGCTCAATCATGTCTCCGGACATTCCAATTGCATCTCCGTCTCCCGACGTTAAAATTTCTAGTGGTTTTCACCATCTTTCACTTCCCCCGCCGCCAGTCGTAAGCCCGATCGTCCCACCTCAGCGGCCATCAAGGTAAGCCCGCACAACAATCCCTCTTCGGCCATCAAGGTAAGCCCGAATGCTCATCCCCAGCAGGATTCTAAAGAAGAAACGTTGATCCTTCCGAGTTGTTAATAACGCCAGTTTAACACAACCGTTCCCATCATTGCTACCCTATCCCCAGCAGGATAAACCCGGCAGCCGCAATAAGCCCGAACCCTAAGGCACGAACGCCCTCGTCAGTATCAGCAACTCCGGTTTGAGGCGCCACACGCCCTCGTCAGTATCAGCAACTCCGGTTTGAGGCGCCACACGCCCTCGTCAGTATCAGCAACTCCGGTTTGAGGCGCCACACGCCCTCGTCAGTATCAGCAACTCCGGTTTGAGGCGCCACACGCCTTCGTAAGCTCCAGCCACTCCCGTCTGAGGTGCCACACGCCCTCGAAGGTTTCAGGGATCCCAGGTCCAGACGCCTCACAATTGTCTCCATTCAGGTTCCGGTACCTCGCAATGGTCTCATTCAGGTTCAGACGCCTCCCAACAGTCTCGCTCAGGTCAAGGTCCCCACGCGCGGCTCCTTGCACCTATGAACTACGATCGGCTTGATTCCCGCTCGGGATACGTAGGAATCCTTTCGCTAAGGGTCCAGCCAGCTGACCGCCCAGGTCTTTCAAAGTAAGGCATCCCGATTTGGATCCTTATCTTTTTCAACGACCCCACCTCCTTCGGAGGAGATGTCGCTGAGGGGCTAACTGTAAGTACCCAAATCCGGATCGTCAAAATCCGTCAGAAAGTTAACCGAAATCCGTTAACTGGCCCGCTCCCGGTTAACCGAAACTCGTTAAGCTCCCCATTGCCATGCCAACGAGACGTCTCGGGACTGCCCCGTGCATCCCGACGTCGAAACGTACTTAACACATGTCATCGCACGTAAAAGTACGGCTTTCCCTGAAAAATGCACTTTCCGGCACTTTCCGGGGGCGTTTCGGACATTTTCCGGACTGTTATTTTAAAAAACGGACAAAACCGGGACCGGGGAGCGAACTCCCACACCTTTGGTGACTCACAGGGCACGTGGCAGCCATGCCACCTCCCTCTAGTCACCTTTCAATCACAAATCAAGGCCAAAAGACCAAAATACCCCTGGATTTCAGTCAAAGTTCGGCCGGACTCCCTGTGCAAATTTTCTGAAATTGCCAGCAAGCCCCTCAAAATTCCAAAATACCAAAAAACCCTGAAAAACAGTCTAAGTCCGTCCGAACTCTTACTGCAATTTTCACCTATAACTAGAAGTTGCTGTCAAAGCCAAAAGGAGGAAGTACTTACTCCAAAAAAGTCACTACCCCACGGCCCAAACTCAGTTTCACCCCTCTCGAGCTCCCGTTTTGTCTCGATTCGCGTGAAACTTCTGTGTTTCGATCAAATATGCCCCTCACCACTCCGAAACACCGTTTCAAACTACTTTCCATGTCCCGTATACACCCTCGAGCCAAAGGAGTCGACCCTAGCCATAGGTATAACTCCCTCTCTCTAAATCTCTCATTTCGTCTCGGTTTACACGCCAGTCGCTACAACCTTTTCGAACAACGTTGTTGAAATATAGACACCTCCGTCTAACGGGATCCGATACGTTTTAGCTCCTCGATCCTCTTCTCTTCCCGTAAGAGAAGTAATCACGGGTTAAAACGGCGTTCTGACCCCGTTCCGTTTACTTTTTACGTCATTTACCATTCCGGATCGATCGATCCATTGATCGTCATTTACTTTCTGTTATTTACCATTCCGAGCCGTTTTGGCTCGTTGATCGTCATTTACCATTCCGAGCCGTTTGGCTCGTCGATCGTCATTTACAATTCCGAGCCGTTTTGGCTCGTTGATCGTCATTTACAATTTCGGATCGTTTGATTCCGTTGATACTGCTTTAAATACTGTCATTTACAAAGTCCGACCCGTTTGGATCGTGATAGTATTTACTTTTCAAAGTCCGAGTCGCAACCCGATTCGTTGATTGCATGTCATTTAATACGCATTTTTCCCGTAAAAATCGTTAACAATGTAATGCCCAGTTCAAAACCGGAGTTCGTCCTTCGAACTCTCTTTCAAAACGTGCGAAATGACGTTTGGCCTCCAAACGCTCATCTTCAAACTAAAAGCCACCATTTGACACATAAAATCATTTAATACGTTTTTTCCCGTAAAAATCGTTAACAATGACTCGTCCGGTTCAAAACCGGAGTTCGTCCTTCGAACTCTCTTTCAAAAGTTCAAAATCGACGTTTGCCACGCAAACGCTCATTTCAAACTCAAAACCGACGTTTGTCATTCAAACGCTCGTCTTTTCAAACAAAGTCACCTAATCAACGTTTGGCATTCAAACCAAGATTAAGCTTGTCATTCAAGCCCCCGTTTCAAAATACACACACACACACACACGTTTTCGAGAAAGGTAGAAAGACTCGTCATGCGAGGCGTTTCGGGTGATCTCGTAATACTCTTTCCGAAACGTAACGTGACCTCCGAACCTAACAATCTCTGGTACTCAAAGCTTTTTACTCGTTTTTGCTACCAGTAAAAATGATCCCCTGTTTTCAAAGCCTTTTCCTAAGTTTTTTCTACCAATAAAAATGACACCTTTTCACAATAGCCGTTTCTCAACGTTTGGGCTCAAAATACAAAAACCGCGTGGCGACTCCTCATTTTCCTTCCCGTGAAGCGAGGTCTCAGACACCAACACCCCGCGAAAGACAACTGCATTTCGCGCCTGCGCGAAATCCCGGGTAATTTCAGGGAGGCATCGATTACTCCCACTGACTTTGCTGCGATCACCGGGTTGTCGTTCCGGGGCAACCCCATAGGGTGGTTTGATGAGTTTACCATAGATCAGCTGACGGAACTGCTTGGATTTGACATCACGAATTCCAGGGGCCTTGGTATTTGGTATGGACCGATGGAGGCACATTTGAGGAGAGGGATAACTGAGTATCTAGATGTCTCCGAGAGGATGACAGCTGATCGATTGGCCAGGGGGTACTTGTGGTTTGCTCTGTCAGCAACCATTTTTCCTAATGCTGATACGACGTGCCAGTTTGCCTTGCTCAGCTCCTTGATTGATCTGGAGGCAGTGAGAGGGTTTGCCTAGGGAGAAGCTGGTCTGGCCGAGCTTTTCTTCGCCTTGGACAAGTATTCCCGGGGGGATGATAACTCGTTCTGCTGTTTCCAGTTCGTGCTGGATGTGAGTCTCCTTCTTTTTCTCTTCCTTGTCTCGTTTGTACTTGTTTGTATCTGCTTTGTAGCTGACATAACTTTCCCGGCATCTTACAAGTGTGGTTCTTTGAGGTGTTCCACCCGCATCGATGGAGAATTAGGGAGGAGTATGCTCCTTTATTTCCCGCTATGCTGATTTGGAAGAAGGCAGCTAGGAAGCCGATGAAGTAGAGGAAGAGTACCCGTGTGACTTATGAGGAGGTGTCTTTGGCTCTGGACCGAGACTTCTTGCCGTGGATCAACGTGACTTGGTGGAGCTGGTTTGATCAGGCAGTTGTGAACGCTGCCAGGGAGGTGACAAGCCAGCAGAAGCTGCTAGTGGGGCTTCACTGTGACGTCCTGTATCTTGGCGAGAGGGTGTCTTTCCAGTATGCTCCGGGATCTGGTCCCTTGGTTTCGAGGGATCCGCCTTTTCACATGCTGTTTCCTTTGTCCATAGCTGGGGAGGAGTTGCAGCGGTACAGGCAGGGAGTGCCTCATGTTGAGAATTTCATTGAGGACGCCGACTATGACATTTTTTAGAGGATGAGGCTGAGGAGCCCACAGGTACTTGCTAAAGAGGATGAGGACCCTACACATCCTAGAGATTATCTGCTCCCCCGCACTCATTTTACATATGAAGGCATTGGTGGTTCTCACAGGCGGTTGACGATTCCCATCCCTGAGCAGGCGAGGCCTCCATATAGAGTTGAACCCAGTGCTTCGGCGAGTATCTTGCTGATTTTCTGTGTTGTAGCTTCTTTCCGTAAATGTTGCATTTGTGCTATCCTGTATGTCTTTTGACGGCTTTCCTGGTTTGCAGGTTTCTGGCCATACCTACGATCAGGCTGTCAGACGTCTGGATGGGGTGACTGGTTTTGCCAGGAGGCTTGTCGACTTCTTGTGGTGCAGTTCTCGGAGGAGTGCGGCTGTTCATGAGCCGATGCCTTCCAGACCGTCCGTTGCGAGAGACTCATATGCTTCCACGGCTGGTGGTATAGATGTTGGACAGGGCTTTAGTCAGTTCTCTGGTTAGACTTCTGGATTTGGGGCTCGCCATTCTTCGTACTCGGGATTCGAGCACGGGGAGTCTTCAGAAGCACAGGCGCGGGGCCGTCATTCCTCGTATTCTGGATGGGATGACTTCGTAGATTACATATCTACCACGAATCTTGCTGGGGCGGGCAGTATGCTGAGTGCTCGGATGATTAGCTAGACTCTGAGTAGTCCTGTTGATATCCTTTAGACAATTGTGTGCACTGCTTGTAACATTTATTACTTTGTACTCGAAAGGCCCATGGGGAAAACTTTGTACACTTGAGCATTTATTATGATTACTTTTTACTTATTCTTGGTAGATAAGCAAGTAGGTTGATCAAAAATAAATAATAACACGAAATGCATTGAATAATAAATTTGAGCAGGCAAAATTTATAGCTATATGCACTGTTATTTATTAATTGCACTATTGCACGAGCCCGGGGCAGATGTGGTATTTGCAATAAGTGAATTGATCACGGGTTGGCAAGTTTGGTCAAGGCATGAACATGGTTCACTTTGGAAATGTTGAGGGACATTGGTGCAGCAAGGCTGTAGGTTTGACTAGGTCAAACTGAGAGACAGGTCGGCCGGCCAGAACTTCAATTTCGACTTGTTTAAATTGCAGTCCACTTTCTGCAGATTCAGAAGTCTCATGCTTGTTCTTGAAGCTGAAATCTATTTTCTCTCTGAAACACTTGAAGCTTTCTTCGCTTTCCATGGCCAGATTTCCAAGATTGTCGTCTCAGTTGCAAGAGCGATTCCTAGAAAGGTTCAAGACGTGGGTACAACACCATATGAGGCAAAACAATGAGTTTTTTGAGGGTTGTTATAGGATGAAGGCAGCTTGGGCTTAGAAGGAGCTTTCGCCGGACTGGGACCTTCTGAGAGCTGCGGCTCATTTCTGGGATGAAAGGAGGCACGTGTACAGTTTCTCATATAATGAGATCACGCCCACGCTTGAGGACTTTCAGGCTATCCTTGGAGGACCTGAGGTGGAGCAGATTGTTTTTCCTTTGACGGGTGGCATGACCACCGTTGAGAAGTTGACGTCTCTGCTTGGCGTTTCTGCTGAAGAAGCATACGGGATGTTGATACCGAACACTTACCATGTTGACATTTCGGGGCTGCCCGATAGGTTTGCAAGTGTTGATGGGAGTGTTGATGCGTGGGACACTTTTTCTCTGTGCGTGATTGCTACTCTGTTCACATTTACGTCCTTGGGGGTGTGCCACCACAGTGTTCTGGACCTGGTGAGGCAGTGCCGGAGCGGAGGAGATATTGTACCCTTGATGTTGGGCGAAACATTCCTTGGCATAGGTCGGATGTCGACCAGTAGCTGGTACATGTGGGGAGGAAATCCTGCTATGCTTACTTTGTGGTTGAGGGAAAGGTTGCAAGTGATGCCCGAAGTACCAGCGACGCATGATCCTTGGTTTTTCTCTACGCGACTATTGGTGATAGAAGGCAGTCAGGCTGACTTGGAGCTTTGGATGGACAAACTCCGCACACATCGTCTGCGATGGTGGGTTCCTCACTGGAAGTTGCAGACTTGTCAGACCGTTCAGGAAGGTCTCTTCATTTTCAGAGTTATGGGGCTGTCCCGGTCTTCTTTCTATATTTCGTCTTTGGTGCTGCGGCAGTTCGGGATGGAGCAGGTTCTGTTGACGGGCTGGAGAGATGCCGCTACCTTTGAGGTGGGATCGCTTTTCATGGATGATCCTTCGACGTTATTGCTTTTCACGCGGTTGTGGCAATATGCGTCTTTTCCTGCCAGGGTTCTCTTTCACCGGAGAGGGGGCACTGTTCTGTCTACTCGATATTTGAACGGGTACGAGGAGTGTATAGAGGAGACACAAATGGCTCTTTTGTGGAGATGAAGTGAGCTATTAGGCCTTAACCGTCGTGACATCTGGACTTTGAGGAGGGCCGAAGCGATGGCTAACCCTCAGGATAGTACTGGGGATGATATGGCTGACTATGAGGTCAATGCTAGTCGGTTGGCCGATCAGAACAAAGATATGGCAACTCGAAGAGAGGCAACTCGTGATAGAGCTAGGGAAAGGGTTGCGTTGGCGACCACGAGTTTGACAAAGGCATCGGGAAGGGTCCCAGAGTCAGGTAGAATGACTACGGGGATATTTCCTGTGAAGGCAAAGAATACCCGCCATGGGAAAGGGAAGGGGAGGAAAGATGAAGGACCGAGTATGAGTGGCTAGGTTGACCGTGCTTGAACTCATCAAAGATTTTTTTAACCGTAATGAATCTGTAGGTTAAATTTAAGAGTGTTTCGAAACACAAGTGATTGGTGTTGTATTTGAAATTTTATTTATTTTTGAGACCGAACTAATGATGGATGCCTACGTTCCCCTTTTACAAATGGACTAAGGGGCTCAGGTCACCGTAGTTTGATACTTTTGAGAAATTTGAAGAGAGATGAAAAGTGTGACCTTGTTTTTTACCTAGATCATTTTCGGGAATGTATCTAGTTGGGTATTACTCTTTTAGAACTTTGATTTTACTGATTGGCGGTGTATGGGGAGAGAGAGTTGACTCGTGTTTTTCCTCAAACGAAGTATCTGCGGAGCTTGCTTCCGTTTACTGGGTTGACGAAAGGATTCCCATCCAAATCCGCTAGCTTCATGGCTCCTCCGGAGAAGATTCTTTGTACCATGAACGGGCCTATCCATGAAGGTTCCCACTTTCCGAGGGGATTGGTCTGCATAGGAGGCTTTTCCTTAAGCACCAAGTCGCCTTCTCTGATGTCTCGGATCTTGACTTTTTTATCAAATGCTCGGGCCATTCTGCTTTGGGGCACGAGTATGTTCCATGACTTTCAATATTCACTCGTCGAGTAGAGCTAGTTCGTCATGACAGCTTTGGAGCCATTCGACTTCATTGATTTCGTTTCCAAGAGGACTCGGAGGGATGGAATTTCCAACTCAACTGGTAACAATGCTTCCATTCCGTATGTGAGTGCGAAAGGAGTCTCCCCTAGCAGTTCTAACTGATGTTCTATATCCCCAAAGTACTAGATGTAGCTTTTCGGGCCAATCCCGACCTCTGACGGCCATCTTTTTTATTATTCTTGTGAGAGTCTAGTTTGATGCCTCTACTGCACCATTAGTCTGTGGTCTGTAGGGAGAAGACTTGTGGTATGTAACTCTAAACTTGGTCAACAGCTGTTCACAATCTCCTTCAAAGCGGGTCCCATTGTCAGATATGATCTCATTGGGCACCCCGTATCTGCACATGATTTTCTCTTTGGTGAACTCGGCCACCTTCTTGGAATTCAGTACTTTATATGATCTGGTTTCTACCCATTTTGTGAAGTAGTCGACTGCGACTAATATGAACTCGTGACCGTTGCTCCCTGGTGGCGTGATTTTGCCGATGACGTCAATTCCCCATGTGGCGAAAGGCCATGGTGTAGTCATGCAGTAGAGCTCGTGAGGAGGAATATGGTTGAGGTTGGAGAACTGTTGACATTCATTTGTCGCAGCTTCTAACGAACTGGATGCATTTTGTTTCCATTGATACCCAGTAATAGCCCATACGGAGGATGATCTGTGTCAATACTCGGGCGTTCATGTGCGGACCACAGGTTCCGTTGTGAATTCCGTTCATTGGCTTGATGGCCTTTTCTTTATTTACACACCAGAGGAGTGGTCCTTGGTGGCGCTTCTTGTATAACATACCCCCCAGAATGACGAAGTGGGATGCCAGGCGTTTTAGAGCCATCATGTTTTTGGCTTTGATCCCTTCTTTGTATTTTCCATCTTCATTTTTGAAGGAAGCTTCTCCATTTTGGAGGTTCTGGTAGATTTGATTGTACTAGGGATCGTCGATCGGTTCATGTTCAAATTGGATCTTACAGCAGTAGGCTGGGGTTTCCCGTCTGCCTATTCTAAAGGGTTTTACTGATTTCCCTTTGAGAATTTCAACAAGAGATGCTAGGGTGGCCAGGGCATCTGCGAAGTGGTTCCTGTCTCTTGGCAAGTAGTGAAAAGAGATATCCTTGAACTGAGCTATGAGCTCCTCCGTATATGCATGGTACTTATGGAGGCCAGAGTCTATTGTCTTCCATTTGTTGGATACTTGATTGATGATCAATGCTAAGTCTCTGTATACTTCCATTTCTTTGATGTTGCTTTCGAGAGCGGCTTCTAGGCCAGCTACACAAGCTTTATATTCTGCTGCATTATTGGTTTCTTTAAAATTAAGTTTGATGGCTGTGGGAGTGTGCTCATCTTTAGGATCGACCAGGAGCATTCCATTACCATTTCCCTTCTTGTTGGCTGCCCCCCATCGAAGAAGAGTTGCCGGTGGTTTAAGCTGTTGAGTGAGAAGATTCCGTCATTTGGAAACTGCGGATCAGGACCCTTGAGTTCACTCCTTGGGAAGTCTGCCTGTTGATCTACCATTACTCGACCCTTTGTTGATTTTCTGATCATGTACTTGATGTCGAATTCAGCCAGGAAGAATGACCACTTGGCTAATCTCATTGATAGAGATGGCTTGTTGAAGAGATATCTGACGGGGTCCATCTTGGAGACCAGGAGCACTGAATATGGCTGCATGTAGTGTTTTAGTTTCCCCACTACCCATAACAAGGCGGTACAAGTTTTCTCTAATGCTGAGTAGCTGAGTTCACTTCCTTGAAGCTTTCGAATCATGAAGTAGATTGAAGCAGACACATTAAACGAACAATACATTAAAGAAGTTCTCGAGCGTGTAGTTGACCAAGAGGACAACCGGGCCCAAGCTGCCGAAGAGGTTATGACCAAAGTGAACCTGGGGTCAGTGCAAGAGCCTAAAGAGACACAAGTGGACAGTTTCTTCGCCGATGCAGAAAAGGAAGCCCTGATAAACCTCCTCCGGGAGTATGTTGACGTGTTCGCCTGGTCATACCAAGACATGCCAGGACTCGATCCCTCGATCGTGGAGCACAGAATTCCCCTGGATCCCGAATCCAAGCCTGTCAAACAGAAGCTGCGCAAGATCAAGCCAGAGTGGTCTTTGCAAGTTAAAGAAGAGATTGAGAAAATGCTTCGAGTTGGTTTCATCAGAGTGATTGAGTACCCGACTTGGCTCTCCAACATCGTGACGGTCACCAAGGCCAATGGAAAGGTCAGATGCTGTGTGGATTTCCAGGATCTCAACAAGGCCAGCCCTAAAGATGATTTCCCACTGCCTAACATCGACATGCTGATCGACACCACGGCAAATTTCGAAGTAAAGTCCTTCGTGGATGGGTTGGCTGGATACAACCAGATCAAGATATCCGAGGAGGATCAAGCCAAAACTGCCTTCACCACTCCGTGGGGGACATATTGCTACACGGTCATGCCGTTCGGTCTGAAGAATGCTGGGGCTACTTACCAGCGGGCTGCAACAGCCCTCTTCCATGACATGATTCACAAGGAAATCGAGGTATATGTCGACAACATGATCATCCACTCCAGAGGATCAGACATGCAGCACATGACAGATCTGAGAAAGTTCTTCAACAGACTCAGAAAACACTCCATGAGATTGAACCCTGCGAAGTGCACCTTTGGTGTCAAGCGAGGCAAGGTACTGGGGTACATGGTTACAGAAAGGGGTATCGAAGCTGATCCCAAGAAAATCAAGGCCATCATCGACATAAAGCCGCCTCAAACCTTGACAGAAGTGAAGAGTTTCATGGGAAGACTTCAGTACATCAGACGCTTCATCAACCAGTTGACATCTCTCTGCGAGCCCATATTCAAACTGATGAAGAAGAATGCCGACATCAAATGGGACTCCGAGTGCCAAACAGCTTTCGAGAAAATCAAGACCTACTTGGTGAATCCCCCAATTCTGTGCCCGCCACATGAAGACAAGCCACTACTCATGTATCGACGATGAGACATGTCAATCGGAGCAATGCGGCACAAGAACAGAAAGAGTCCAAAGTTGAGCATGCAATCTACTTCGTAAGCCGGAAGCTTCAAGGAAGTGAACGCAGCTACTCAGAATTAGAGAAAACTTGTACCGCCTTGGTATGGGTAGTCGGGAAGCGAAACACTACATGCGGTCACATTCGGTGCTCTGGTCTCCAAAATGGACCCCGTCGATATTTCTTTGACAAGCCACCCGTCAATGCGACTAGCCAAGTGGTCATTCTTCTGGTGAGTTCGACATCAAGTACATGGTCACAAAATCAACAAAGGGCAGAGTAATGGCAGATCAGCTGGCCGATATCCCGAGTAGTGAACCTAAGGGTCCTGATCCGCAGTTTCCGGATGACGGAATCTTTTCACTCGACAGCGCAAACCGCTGGCAACTCTTCTTCGATGGGGCAGCCAACAAGAAGGGGAATGGTATTGGAATGCTCCTTGTCGATTCCAAGGACGAGCACACTCCCATAGCCATCAAGCTGAATTTTGAAACAACCAACAATGCCGCAGAATACGAAGCTTTGTGCGGCGGAGTGCGGAAGCCGCCCTCGAGCGCAACATTTCAGAACTGGATGTATACGGAGACTCAGCATTGATCATCAATCAAGTATCCAACAAATGGAAGACGGTAGATTCTGGCCTCCAGAAGTACCACGCGTACATGGAGGAGCTCATTGCTCAGTTCAAGGACATCTCTTTTCATTATTTGCCAAGAGATAGGAACCGCTTCGCAGATGCCCTGGCAACCCTCGCCTCTCTTATCGAAATTCCTGATGGAAAAGCAGTAAAACCCCTCAGAATAGGCAGACGGGAAACACCCGCCTATTGCTGTGAGATCGAAATAAAAAAAAGAAACGATTTACGAACCCTGGTACAATCAAATTTACCAGTACCTCAACAATGGAGAAGCTTCCTTCACAAATGAAGATGGAAAATACAAAGAAGGGATCAAAGCCAAAAACATGATGGCATTAAAATGCCTGGCATCCCATTTCGTCATTCTGGGGGGTATGTTGTACAAGAAGCGCCACCAAGGGCCACTCCTTAGGTGTGTAAACAAAGAAAAAGCCAGCGAGCTAATGAACAAAGTTCACAACGGAACCTGCGGTCCGCACATGAACGCCCGAGCATTGACACTGATCATCCTCCGTATGGGATAGTACTGGATATCAATGGAAACAGACTGCATCCAGTTCGTCCGAAGCTGCGACAAATGTCAATGGTTCTCCAACCTCAATCACATCCCTCCTCACGAACTCTATTGCATGACTACACCATGGCCTTTCGCCACATGGGGAATCGACGTCATCGGCAAGATCACTCCACCAGGGAGAAATGGTCACGAGTTCATTTTAGTCACAGTCGACTACTTCACCAAATGGGTAGAAGTCAGATCGTACAAGGTACTGAATTCTATGAAGGTGGCCGAGTTCATCAAAGAGAACATCATGTGCCGATACAGAGTGCCCAACGAGATCATATTCGATAATGGGACCCACTTCGAAGGAGATTGTGACCAACTTCTGATCGAATTCAGAGTCACACGTCACAAATCTTCTCCTTACAGACCACAAACCAATGGTGCAGTAGAGGCAGCCAACAAGACTCTTGCCATGATAATCAGGAAGATGACCACCAGAGGTCGGGACTGGCCCGAAAAGCTACATTTAGCCCTCTGGGGATACCGAACATCAGTCAGAACCGCCACAGGGGAGACTCCGTTCGCACTTACCTACGGAATGGAAGCAATGTTACCTGTGGAATTGGAAATTCCATCCCTCTGAGTCCTCTTGGAAAATGAGATCAATGAAGTCGAATGGCTACAGAGCCGTCACGACGAACTTGCTCTACTCGATGAGTGCAGATTGAAAGCAATGGAACACACTCGAGCCTACCAAAGCAGAATGGCCCGAGCATTCGACAAGAAAGTCAAGATCCGAGACATCAGAGAAGGCAACTTGGTGCTAAAGGAAAAGCCTCCTACGCAGACCAATCCCCTCGAAAAGTGGGAGCCTACCTGGATAGGACCGTTCGTGGTACAAAGAATCTTCTCCGGAGGAGCCATGAAGTTAGCAGACTTGGACGAAAACCCTTTCATTAACCCTGTGAACGGAAGCAAGCTCCGCAGATACTTCATTTGAGGAAGAGCACGAGTCAACTCTCCTTTCGCATACACCACCCCTCAGTAAAATTAAAGTGCCAAAAGAGTAATACCCAACTGGATACATTCCCGCTAATGATCCAGGTAAAAAACAGGGTTGCACTTCTTTTGTCTTTGTTTTTCTCAAATTCACCTAAAGTGTTGAACTACGGTGACCTGAGCCCCTTAGTCCAATTGTAAAAGGGGAACATATGCAGCCATCATTGGTTCGGTCTAAAAAACAAAAAAAAAATACAATAAGCATCAATTGCTTGTGTTTCGAAAAACTCTTTTCATTTAACCTACAAATTCATTACGGTTAAAACAATCTTTGATGAGTTCAAGCACGGTCAACTCTTGACTCACTACACGCTAGCAAAACTACAATAAAACATTAATCAGTTAATGTGTCTAAAATGACAGTGGGTGGATACTCTAGACAACAAGGTCAACCTAGTTTCCTGTACTTGGTCCTTCATCCTTCTTCCCCTTCCCTTTTCCACGGCGAGTATTCTTCACCTTCACAGGGAATATTCCTGTAGTCCTTCTACCTGGCTCAGGGACCCTTCCCGATGCCTCCGTCAAACCTGTAGCTGTCAACGCAGCCCTTTCCCTAGCTCTGTCTCGAGCTGCTTCGCTTCGTGCCATCATGACCTTGCTTTGATTGGCCACTCGATTAGCATTTGCTTCATAGTCAGCCATGTAGTTCCCAGTACGATTCTGAGGATTGGCCCCTGCTTCGGTCCTCCTCAAAGTCGAGCTGTCCAGGTGATTAGCACCCAACAGCTCATTCCGTCTCCACAAGATAGACATCTGTGTCTCCCCCATGCACTCTTCGTACCAGTTTAGATACTATGTCGACAGAACAATGCCCCCTCTCCGGTGAAAGAGAACCCTGGCAGGAAAGGACGTGTATTGCCACAACCGTGTGAGCAGCAATAGCGTTGAAGGATCTTCCATCAGCAGAGATCCCACCTCAAAGGTAGCAGCATGAGCTAAACCCGTCAACGGCACCTGCTCCAGCCCGTACTGTCGCAGCACCAACGATGGAATATAGAAAGCCGTTTGGGATAGCCCCGGCACTCTGACAACCAAGTGACCCTCCTGAGAGGTCCGACAAGTCTGTAACTTCCAGTGAGGAACCCACCATCTCAGGTGATGCGTGCGGATTCTGGCCATCCAGAGCTCTAACTCAGCCTGATTGCCCCCAATCACCAGAGGACGTCGAGAGAAGGACCAAGCGTCACAAGACATTGGCACCTCGGGCATCATCTGTAACCTCTCTCTCAACCACATGGTAAGCATAGCGGGACTCCCTCCCCACATGTATCGGATGCCGGTCGACATCCGACCTATGCCCAGGAACGTCTCGCCCAAGACCAAGGGCACGATGTCTCCTCCGTTCCGGCACTGCCGCACAAGGTCCAGT
Source organism: Adenophora triphylla var. japonica (assembly GCA_022495995.1). Taxonomy (NCBI): domain Eukaryota; kingdom Viridiplantae; phylum Streptophyta; class Magnoliopsida; order Asterales; family Campanulaceae; genus Adenophora; species Adenophora triphylla. The sequence goes on along the minus strand of JAFEMH010004190.1, from coordinate 173,962 downwards.
ACACTGTGATGGCACACACCCAGGGACGTGAACGTGAACAGAGTAGCGATCGCGCACAGAGCAAATGCGTCCCACGCAAAGACGCTCCCCTCAGCTCCGGCAAATCTATCGGGCAGTCCCGAAATGTCGACATAATCAGTATTCAATATCAGCATCCCGTATTCTTCTCCAGCCGAGATACCAAGCAAAGACACTAGCTTCTCAACAGTGGCCATGCCACCAGCATACGGAAGAACTAGCTGTTCCGTCTCAGGTCCTCCCAGAATGGCCCAGAAATCTTCAAACGTAGGAGTGATTTCGTTGTACGAAAAGTTGTACACATTCCTTCGTACATCCCAGAAACGAGATACGACTCTCAAAAGATCCCAATCTGGCATAAGCTCCTTCAAAGCCCAAACAGATTTCATCCCTTAACAGCCTTCAAAAAACCCCTTGTTTTGCCTCGTGTGGTTCAGTACAAACGACTAGAAATTGTCCAAATATCGCTCTTACATCTGAGACGATAGCTTAGGAAAGGGAGCCATGGAAAATGAAGGAAACCTTAGGAATTTGAGAGAATTCAGCTAACTGATCAGAGGTGAATGTGCAGTTCTTAACAAATTGCAAAGCTGAAACTGCAATTTAAAAGACTCTGAATACTCACCCTCAGTTCGGCCGAACTCCCCTTGCAGTTGACCTGGTCAACTCTGCAGCCAGCTTCTCCTAAATTGGAAGCAATTCCAAACAACGCCCTGTTCATGCCTTATGAATCTGCGTGATGCCCTTGGTTTCATTTAACCAATGTCAATATCCCTTCCGCCCCGGGCTCGTGCAATAGTGCAATTAATTAATAATCAGTGCATATAGGCATAATTTTTTACCCGTTCAATTTTTTATGCATATTTCATATTATTTATTTTTTGATCAACCTACTTGCTTATTTGCCAAAATAAAAGGAAGGTAATCACTAAATAGATGCGCGAAATACAGGTTCCGCCCCAAGGGCGCCTTTTTTAAAATACAGTTCAAATCAAATTGTTCCAGACGATACATACATTTTGTCTAAAAAATAAAATAAAGAAGGACTACTCCGAGTCCTGCTCGTTATCCGAGCACTCGACGCACTGCTCCGCAGCTGCCGGATCCGTCGCAAACAAGAAGTCGCCGAATTCCTCCAGGCGGGAATATGCGAAAGGCCTCCTCTGCGCCTGTGAACTCGAGGACTCTTCCCTCTCGTTCCCCGAGTGCGAAGGAGGATGAGCTCCAAACCCAGTCGTTCCGCCTGCGAACTGGCCAAATCCTTGCGCAAAGTCCGCTCCACCAGCCGTGGGAGCAGACGAACCTCTCGGCCTAGATGGCCTCGGCTCACGGACATCCATGCTCCTCCGGGAACTGCATCTCAGGAACTCCACGAGCCTCCTAGTGTAGATGGCCCACCCGTCCACCAGTCTCATAGCCTCGTTGTACGTACGGCCAGACACCTGTGAACCAGGAAAGTCATCAAAAGACGAGCAGAAAGTACAGATGCAACATTTGCAGAATGCTACTATCAAATGCAGAAAATCAAAAGCACTCATCGAAGTGTTGGGGTCCACCCTATACCGAGATCTCGGCTCCTCCGGGATCGGGATCACAAGTCGCCTGTGCGAACCATCCAGCCCCTCGTACGCCATCCTAGCGCGTGGGAGCAGGAGATCTCGGGGATATCCAGGGCCCTCGCCCTCCCTGTGCTGCACCTGTGGGCTCCTCAGCCTCATCCTCAAGAAAGTCTCATAGTCGGCCCCCGTTATGATGTACTCGGTATAGAACACGCCCTGTCTATACCTCTCCAACTCATCCATCGACATCGATAGAGGATGCTGCATGTGCAGAGGTGGATCCACCAGCACCATCGAAAGGGACCCTGGGCTATGCTGACGGGTCACCCTCTCCCCCAGATACATAGCGTCGCAATGAAGTCCCACCAGGAGCTTCCGCCGCCGCGTAACCTCACTCACAACCTGAACCACGCCCATGTGGAACCGACTCCACCAGGTCAGCTGGATCCGCTCAGAGAACTCCCGGCTCAGGGCCTGAGACACCTCCTCGTACGTCAATCGAGTGCCCACTCTCGACGACATTGCCCTCTTCGCCTTCTTCTGCCAGGACAGCACGGCAGGGAACAAGGACCGGTACGCCTCCTTAATCTCCCACCGTTGCGGGCTGAACACCTCATAGCACCAGACCTGCCAAGCAAATGGAAAGTTATGTCAGCTACAAAGCAGATACATACGAGTACAAAAAATGAGACAAGGAAGAGAAAAAGACGTGAACTTACGTCCAAAGCCAGTGAGAAGCAGCTCAAGGATCTCTCCTCTCCCCGCGAGAATCTGTCCAGGGAATGGTAGAGCTCGGCCAGTCCAGCCTCCCCCCATGCATACCCCCTCACGGCATCCAAGTTTGTCAGTGACCTGAGCAGAGGGAAGTGACAGGACGTGTCAGAAGTCGGAAACAAAGTCGCTGACAATGCGAACCAAATGAACCCTCGAGCCAGGCGCTCCACGGTCATCCTCAGAGACCCATCTAGATAATCAGCAATACACGTGCTCAGATGCACCTCCATCGGCCTGTACCGAATACCTAAGCTCCTGGCATCGGTAATTTCGAAACCCAGCAGCTTCGACAACTGCCCGGGAGTGTAACCATCTACCCACACCAGTGCGTTGCCATAGGTCGGCAACCCATTGATAGCGGCAAAATCAGTGGGAGTCACCGTCGCCTCCCCCCACCTGAAATTAAATGTGTGGGTCATATCCCACCAGTACTCACTCAGGGAGACGTACATGGACCTCGCCCTCTGTGTCGTAGCCACCGCGGCTACCGCACTGATGAAACCAGCCAAGCCGGAGTCAAGCACAAGCTGCCGTGGACTCCTCTCTCCATCTCGAGCCTCATCCGAGAATATCTCCCACAGCGCTCGCACTGCCTCAAAGGCCCCCTGACTCTTCTGGTTGCGGACATCAACCGTCCCTCACCCCTGCAGGTGAACACAGCGAAATACATCAATACAGAAGAGACATCAACAGAGTGCATGAACGCATGTCAAAATGATGCAATGCAGATGCAGTTCTCATTTCTTTCCTAAAATATTTCCATCCCGGTTGGAGTATTAACGGTCCAAGATTTCAAAGCATTTCGAAAACTCTGTCGAATCCGGAACTTTCAAAGCATTTCGAAAACTCCGTCGAATTCGGAACTTTCAAAGCATTTCGAAAACTCCGTCGAATCCGGAACTTTCAAAACATTTCGAAAACTCCGTCGAATCCGGAACTTTCAAAACCCTTCGAAAAATCCGTCGAATCCGGAACTTTCGAATTCTTTCGAACATTTCGAAAAATTACTCCGTCCCGATTTAAACATACTTTAAATTCGGAAAACACATCTAGACATGGAATTTTGCAACCAAAATTTTTATGTCATCTACCCATGGTGTCAATTGAACTACATCCTAGTCAATTTCGACAAAGGTTCATAGCAAAGTCAAAAGCCCCAATTCGGGTACCAAAATCCCTAACTCATTCCTAGTCAAATTTCTAACATTTAAAGAATGCACATTCTTAAAATTAATGAAATTTAAAGGAAATTTACCTGTCTCTCGATCCCTCCTTTGGATTTGTGGTTCTCCCTACCCGGGTAGAACTCCACCGGATTCAATGGAAAGGTTGTAGTTCGAATGGTCCGAACCAACCGCGTTCTTTCGTCATTGGTCCTTCCATGACGAGCCATTGGTTCCCAATCACCTTCCATAACAATTTTCCTTCACAAATTTGAGCAAATCTCACAATTTGGGGTGAAAATTTTCTCTCCTTTCTCTCCTCTCTCGTCGGAATTAATGGGGGAAAAGGAATGGGTTTGCGTCGGACTTGGAGCTGATTTTGAATTTGGTCAAACTCAGTCCAAGTCCGGCCGGACTCTTGCTTCAATTTAAAAGATTCCTTCCAATTCAGCCCCTCAACTTTTGGCAGTTCCAATTTTACCCCTTTGGCCCCCAAAAGTGTAAAATTCCCCCCCAGTTAGACATTTCTAACACCCCATCCCCCGAGGATCAATTCCCAGTTAGTTTTCACTAACACTCGTCTCCAGACGTTAAATTCTCAGTTAGTTTTCACTAACACTCGTCTCCAGACGTTAAATTCTCAGTTAGTTTTCACTAACGCCCGTCTCCAGACGTTAAATCCCCAGTTGACGTTTGACATTCAAACGCTCAATCATGTCCCCGGACATTCCAATCACAATTCCATCTCCCGACGTCAAAAAAAAATTTCTATTGATTTTTACCAACGTTCATCTCCCCGACCGCTAGTCGTAAGCCCAATCTTCCCACCTCAGCGACCATCAAGGTAAGACCGCACAACAATCCCTCTTCGGCCAGCCGTAAGCTGATGAGTGAGTTTTACACTCATCCATTGAATACTTTATGAACTTATACTTAGCTTAATCCTTGAGTTTTGTGTGTTCTAATGGATGTTTTAGTGTTTTTTTAGTTTTCAGTGGTCCAAGTGAAGAGTTGAGGAAATTGGAAGCATTTTGTGAATAAATCAAGGTTCAAAATGGAACGTTGCAATTGTGGGACGGACCGAATTCAAATGGGTACTAAGCATTACAAGGCAGGGTGGCCGGCAATTGCAAGGGAGCTGGCTGAGGTAGTGTGGGCCACTGATGATGAGTTTGGGCTAAGGCAAGGGAAGAAAAGGGCCACATAATTCTGTTGATGTGGGCAGTCGCTCAAGGGTGTTCTGGGCGGCCGCGCATGAGAAGTTGTTTTGAAGCTAAAACTGTGTGCCATTGTGGGCGACCGCTGAGGATTGAGGTGGGCGACCGCCCACTATGGGCGAACGGAGTGGGCCTGGCTGCTGTGACTGTTTGTGTTTTAAAGCCTATGATTATGTAACAGTCAGCCGGGGTAATTTAAGGAGGACATTAACACTAATTTTCAGATACTACCAATTTATTCCATTTTTTTAGCACTTTTCATCATCTTTTCCATAACTTCTTCTTCAATTTTCTTGGTGTTCTTGATTTTCCATGGATAGCTAAACAATTTAGTTCTTGGGATTGGAGGTAACAATTTATGCTTTGAGTTTTATTTTTCATCATTATCATTGTATTACTTGGGATTATCAAGTAGCTTTTTAAATGGAATTTTAGAATATTTATGTTGATTGCATATTTGTTCTTGAATAATTTAGAATTTCAATTGTGAATCGCCAAATTTACAATTGAAATTAGTCTTGGCTTGATAGTAACAATTCGTTGAATCCCCGCTAAAAGATTCATAAGAATTGTGGTTTCTTTTGTTGTTCTTAAGTTCTAAATGGGTTTCTAATTAATCTATGAACGGGCCTAGGGAATAGATTAATTGGGAACACTTGATTGCAAATCACCCGCCTAAGTGTCCCAATCATAATTTCGTAAGAACAAAACCCCAAGTATATTTTGATTGATGAACTGTGAAACTTGAGCATAATTGTGAAGCCAATTCCGGGAATTTTGTCTGATTATTGAAACCTCGTTTATAACAATTCTAGTTAATTTTGCAAAAGCATTAGTTTTGAAAACAACAAATTCTTCACTAAAAAAAAAATCTTTGTCTATAGCAATAATTTTACATACTTTAAATTCGTGTCTCGGTGGTTCGACCCTACTTACCCTATCTACAAATCAATTGTAGGTAGTTTGAGTTGGAAATTTTCTTTTGACGTTTCGACACTCGTCAAAAATTTGGCGCCGTTGCCGGGGACGCGTTTAATTTAAAGTTGATTTAATTATTTGCTATTGTGAATAGTATTTTGTAAATATATATTTTTTTGTTTTGTTTTAACTTGGTGTTGCAGATTTGAATGTTTGGTCGTAGGTCACTACAACCAGATTTGTTACCAATTGACCACAACATTCATTGCATCAACAAGAGAAAGCACCCGGAACCAAGTGATACAGAAAGTGAGTCGGTTTATTCCGAACAGTCTGAGAATACCGACTCAGAAGAAGAAGTTAAAATGGTGGAACCACAAATGATGGGTGATTTTGCTTGTCCGGTAATTGAACCGTCACCATCATGCATTGTGCTCCCACAAGCAGCAAGGAACTATGAGTTGAAGAACCTTCATTTCAACATGATCCCTTCATTCCATGGGATGGCATCGGAGGACCCCATAACCTTTATGCGAGATTTCTATAGCACAGTGCAAGGTTTTCCGTTGGGGCAACTAACCGAAGAGCAATTGAGAATGAGGTGCTTTGCTTATACGTTGAAGGATGCTGCCAAGACATGATTTATGGCACTTGCTCCTGCCTCTCTCCACACTTGGACGGATGTTTACAAAAAGTTCATGGCAAAGTTCTACTCTCATCAAAAGACATCCGATTTGAGGTCCAAGATAATGTCTTTCAATCAAGAGCCAGGTGAAGCTTTTCATGAAGCTTGGGATAGATTCAAGATGTTGTTGGTCCAGTATCCTCATCACGGGTTTCCTTTAGCCCTCTTAAATCAAGCTTTCTATGATGGGTTGACTCAACAAGGTCAAGCACAAGTGGATAATGCAGCAGGGGGTGCTATGGGTGAGAAAACAGTGGATGAAACAAAAGCTTTATATGAGAGACTTGGCATGAATTCACAACAGAAAAGTGTGAGAGGAGGAAGAAAAGGTGTTTATGAAGTCGAGTCCAATGATATGTTAGCACAACAAGTTTCGGCATTGACTTCACAAATGAAGAACTTCATGGGGATGATGACAGCTCAAAACCAAGGTCAAAATCAAGGTCGAAGTCAAGGAGAGAGTAGCTCGGGCACAAGTTGTGTAATTTGTAATTTGAATACCCATGATATTATGGGGTGTCCATTGCGAGATCAATTTCCGGAATTTCTTGAGCAAGCCAATGCAATGAATGCTTTCCAACCAAGAGTGCGAAATGATCCTTTTTCCAACTCTTACAATCCGGGTTGGAGGAATCATCCAAATTTCTCATGGGAAGGAAATCAAGGACAAAGTCAGTTTCAGCAACAATACCAACCACAGATGCCACAGCCACAGCAACAAGGGCCTGCAAGGCCAAGTGTGGAGGAGACTTTGTAGAAGTTTATCCAGGCCTCGTAGCAAAATCAGGTGGCCATGGACCAAAGAATGGGGAACCAAGAAGCTTCCATGAAAAAGCTTGAGAATCAGCTTGGTCAAATTGCCGAGGCACTCCAAAAGCACACTCCGGGTACACTTCCAAGTCAACCGGAACAAGCTAAGGCCGTCACCCTGAGGAGTGGTAAGACTCTTCAGGAGGTACACTCTTCTCCTTCTCCTTTAGATGATAATAATTTGCATGAGAATGAAGTTGTGGCCGAGGAACGAGTTGAAGTGACTCCCGATGAGAAACTTCTAACTCCTCCCCTTAAGCCATATGTTCCTCCTGTCCCTTTCCCTGGTAGATTGGTCAAGAATAAGGTCGAAACACAATTTAAAGAATTGTATGACATGCTTTCTAAGGTGAATGTAAATTTACCTCTGCTCAATGTGATTAAGAACATTCCTTCATATGCTAAATTTTTCAAGGAATTGAGCACAAATAAAAGAAAGTATGCTCCGAATGAAAAAATTGTTGTTTCAGACCAAGTTAGTGTTGTTTTTGAAAAAGATTTGCCTCCTAAGCTTAAAGACCCCGGTAGTTTTAATGTTATGATTTCTTTGGGGGACTCTAAGAAAGTGAGGGCAATGTTAGATTTAGGAGCTAGCATTAATTTGTTGCCATACTCTTTGTTTGTTGAGCTTGGGTTGGGTGAACTAAAACCTACTACTATGACCTTGCAACTTGCTGACCGTTCGGTCAAATATCCCAAGGGAGTAGTAGAAGATGTTTTAGTTCAAATTGATAAATTGATTATTCCTGTGGATTTTGTGGTTCTTGATATGGGGAGAGAGGCTAGTGGTGTGAATGATGTCCCTATTTTGTTGGGGAGACCTTTTATGGCTACCGCAAATGCGGTAATTAATGTGAAAGATGGAAGTTTATCCTTGACTGTCATGGATGAAATTGTTAACTTCTCTATCTTTGATTCCATGAAAAAGCCATATGAGGTCAATGAATGTCTCTTTTGTGATGTTGCTGATAATTCTCTGTTACTTGAGCCTGATGTTGAGAGCTCTCTTGTTTCTGAGTTTGTGGATGAGTTAGTTATGGAAGGTGTTTTTGATAAAAATGAGGCGAGGGCCATTCTTGCTGAGATGGATGTTATAGAGGAAATTACTGAAAAGGTTCCTTTGGAATCTTTAGGTAATTTTAATCCTAAGCATATACCGTCTATTGTTTCTCCTCCCGAGTTAGATCTTAAACAACTTCCATCTAGCTTGAAGTATGCTTTTCTTGGTAGAAATGATTCTTTGCCTGTTATTATTGCTTCGGATTTAACAGAATTGCAGGAAAGAAGGTTGCTCGATGTGTTGAAGCGGCATAAGTCCGCACTTGGTTGGAGCATTACTGACATAAAGGGAATTAGCCCAACCATGTGCATGCACAAAATCCATATGGAGGAGGATGCCAAGCCAGTTCGGCAGAATCAAAGAAGGATGAATCCTCATATGCTTGAGGCGGTAAGAAAAGAAGTCCTGAAACTTTTGGATGCAGGTATTATCTATCCGATCTCTGATAGTAAGTGGGTAAGTCCTGTTCATGTTGTTGCTAAGAAGTCTGGAATTACTGTTGTTAAGAATGAGGATAATGAGCTTGTGCCTACTAGAATGGTCACTGGTCAACGCATGGTTATCGATTATCGAAAACTTAATGCTGCGACTAGAAAGGATCACTTTCCTTTGCCATTTATTGACCAAATTCTAGAAAGGCTAGCTGGTCAGGAATATTACTGTTTCTTAGATGGTTTTTCAGGATATAATCAGATTCCCATTGCACCAGAAGATCAGGAAAAGACCACATTCACATGCCCTTTCGAAACATTTGCATATCGAAGGATGCCCTTCGGCTTATGCAACGCTCCTGCTACATTCCAAAGGTGCATGATGTCGATCTTTTCTGAGATGATTGGCAGGTTTGTTGAGGTATTTATGGATGATTTTTCTTTGTATGGTGATTCGTTTGATGCATGCTTAAATAATTTGACTTTGGTTCTTAAAAGATGCTGTGATGCCAATTTAACCTTAAGTTGGGAAAAGAGTCATTTTATGGTCAAGCATGGAATTGTGTTAGGTCATGTGGTGTCGAGAAAAGGGATTGAAGTTGACAAGTCAAAAATTGAGTTAATATCTAAATTGCTTCCGCCAACAAATGTTAAAGGAATTCGTAGCTTTCTTGGTCATGCGGGTTTTTATCGGCGTTTTATAAAAGATTTTTCAAAAATTTGTAAGTCGTTAACAAACTTGCTTGCTAAAGAGACAGAATTTGTTTTTGACCAAGAATGTCTCAATTCTTTTAACTTGTTGAAGGAAAAATTGACTTCAACCCCTATTCTTGTGGGTCCAGATTGGACTCAACCTTTTGAGATAATGTGCGATGCATCCGATTTTGCGGTGGGTGCAGTTTTGGGTCAGAAAATTGATAAAAAGTCACATGTGATCCATTATGCAAGTAGAATGTTAAATGATGCTCAATTGAATTATACTACAACCGAGAAGGAATTCTTGGCTGTGGTATTTGCTTTGGAAAAATTTCATTCTTACTTGCTAGGATCTAAGGTGATTGTTTATTCGGACTGTTAGGTATGCATTTTTTAACCCTCCTATTTTGTATTAGATTTGATTGATACCATAACCTCCCATCTATTTTAAGGACTTTAGGACCCTATGTAATGAAGCTTAGACTTCAATTTTTAGCTAAGTCCATTTTATAGAATAGGTTAAATCTAGGCTTGAAGACTGGCACAAGAATCATTGGACCTAAGGATTGCAGTTCAAAGGTTTCAAAAACCGCCTCATAAGAACCGCTTGGCAAAATCGCTTGTAGCTTAACTGCCTTGTGATCCCGTTTTTGAACCGCTTGAATACCTATGAGCAAACTGCACATATGGAAATCCTTCTTCTGGTGGAACCGCTTTCATATCAAACCGCTTGACCCCAGAACCGCCCCAATGATTGGCTACTTGAAGTGAACTCCTTTTTACCGTTGGAATCCACGTCAGCAATATCAAAAGTCAACCACCATATCTTGTCACGTGACTACTTTTCAGACAAGATCTGCAAGGATCTTAAAAGGGTGACAGATGTCCTAACCACCTTGATTGCAGCTGAGGTCTGATCAGCTTTACCTGCATCAACAGTTCCAAAGGATAAAAGTGGTTGCTGTGGACCAATGAGAAAGCATCAAGGACTGTCCTTACAACAGCTGTATCCAACGACTAGTTTCTTGATGCTTGGGTATAAATACCCCTAATCTTCACCATTTGAAGATTGCTTGAATCTGGAGAAATTGCTGAGAGTTCATAAGAAGTTGAAGCTCTGCCCAAAAATTCTAAGTCCTTTGAATCTTCATCTTCAACCTTCAAGAAATATTCCCCAGCCCAGAAATCAAGCCTTAACACATTCAAGAATCATTGAGCTCTACATCTCTCAGATTTAAAGAGTCTTGATCTTGAACACACACACACCTCACTTGTTTAAACACATAGTGTATTCATTTGAGATACATTGGTTATAGTCTAGGATTTGCTCTTCATAGAAAAGATTTTATTGTACTTTGTAATCTCTCAACACTCAATATAAAATCTCTCTTAGAAATCCAAGACTAACCATCTTGGTAGTGGACGTAGATCGTTTATCGATTGAACCACTCCAAATAGCTTGTTCGTACTTTACTGCATTTATATTTTCTGTGCTTGCTAATTATTTATCTTTGTCTCTGTTTGATCTTTATATAGTTATCCTTTATTGTGAAATTTTGTTTGGAGTTAACATTGTCATAACCTCACTTTTGCAAACTGCACTTTCAGTAAATCGTACTATCAAACCGCTTTGCAAAACTGCCTCTCTCAAAACCGCTTTATAACTTCAATATTCCGCTGTGCATTTTACAACTCTACTTGCAGTTTATTATTCACTGCAAGAGGTTTTGTAAGCTTAGAGGTTTAGTTTTAAATCGAGGGCGAAAAATTTGTAACAGCTATTCACCCCCCCTCTAGCTGTATTTTCACCCTTGTTGCCACCTTTGGGACCAACAAGTGGTATCAGAACAAACACTTTTAAAAACCACTATTTTTCAAGCTTAACAGCTTGTGTGCCAATTCGTTATGGCAACCTCAAAGACAATGACAACTGTTAACTATTCACACATTCCAATTTTGGACGAAGACCACTTTGACATCTGGAAGTGTCGAATGCTTATTCATTTGGAAACTATAGATGAGATGCTGGTGGAGTGCGTAGTCAATGGGCCATTGATTCCAATGAAGGCCAACAGTGATGCAACCACCAATGCTGAAACTCCAGAGGTCAAAAAGCCAAAAGAAGAGTGGTCGGATGAAGAGAAGAGATTAGTTGCCTTGGACAGCAAGGCAAGGCACATCATTTCTGGAACCCTCCCCGTTTCAACTCTTCAGAAAGTGATGTACCTCAAAACCGCAAAGCAGATGTGGGATGCCATAGAGAGCTACCTCGAAGGTGATGAAGAGTGCAAGGAAAACAAATTATACACTGTTGAAAGATCCTACAATAACTTCAACAGAAAATCCAACGAAACCTTGCGTCAGACCTACGATCGCTATGTTGAGGTAGTTAATGCTTGTAGATCTCTTGGTAAAACTTTAACCGATAAGGAAATCAATATGACTTTCCTATCTGCTTTAGGTTCTAGATGGGTAAATAAGGCTACCTCTCTAGAAGACTCCAAAGTATTAGGTACTTGGTCGTTAAGTAACTTGTATGCCAATCTTAGAGTCTATGAATTAAAATTAAATCATATTGAAGAGATTGAAGGGAAAACCAAATCACTTTCTATGTCCGTAGTGGAACAAGAGGAGAAACCATCTACATCCAATCAAACCGCAGATCCTTTCATATCAACCTCATCACTCATCGAGATGGATGATGATGATTTTGCCATGTTTGTGAAAAGATTCCAAAAATTTAGAAAATCTTCAAAACCTTTCACAAAATCATTTTCAAAAGGCAAACCTCCTGCAACATTTTCTAGGGCTGCAGATACAAAGAAAAAGTGTGACCTAGTTTGCTACAACTATAGGAAACCTGGCCACTTTGCATCCGAGTGTCCACAGCCTAAGTATGAATATATGAAAAAGAAAACCGCTCTTGCGAAATTTTCTCGTCGCAAGGGAATGGTTGCTGAGGAGGAAGAGAATTCCAAGGAATTAGCAACTTGGATTGAAACAGATTCTGATGATGGAAGTGATGATGAAACCGAAGAGGTTAATCTCTGCTTAGTTGCAGACGCTTAGATGAATCGGATTACGAATCATTTGAGTTGCAAGATATGGAGGAAAAAGAGGTTTTTACAAAACTTCCAAATTATAAATTGGATGATGATATCAAACTTACTCCTAGCGTTAAGATAGGAAATTGCTCGTATTCACGTCCCATTTTCTCATCTAAAAATGCTCCACCTTCAAAAGCAATTTCAAAGAAAATTTTGAAAAAGGTGGTGGAAGAGGTTTCTCCCATGGAACATTAAAAGATGTTCAAGGAAGCTGAAATGGTGATCCATCAATTCTCTAATCTTAAGAAAGCCTTAAGTTTAGCTCATGATGAACTTAATCTGTAAAAGACGGAGAAAACTGTGATGAGGTCTGAAATGTCAAATCTTAAGGACCAAATCAGAAGTATGACTCCTCTTGCTGATCAGAACCGCACCCTTGAAACTAAGGTTGCTGCACTTCAACTCCGGAATGATGACTTGGTATCCCAAATCAACGATCTCCAAAAGATTATTGATTTGTGGCTCAAGTCTCAATCCACCAAAGATCAAATCATGGACTCCCAAGTTCCCCCAGGAATTAAGGAGGGTCTAGGTTTTAGATCCGAGGAAGAGGAGAAGTGTGCATCCTCGAGTGAAAAGGATGAGGAAATTTTGAAACTAACTAAAGAAATTCATAAGGGGAAGCATGCTAAAGGAAAGGGTAAAGGACAACAAATTAATTATGTCTACCCAAAAGGGAAGCAATATGGTAAGAACTCTCAGATGAAGCCAAAGGATTCTGAGAGTGTAGCTTCAGAGGAAATGGCTTATGGAATTGGTCGAATCCCTGCTCCAACCGCTTCTGGTGGAAAAGGCAGTTCTGGCAATTCCAGGTCTGACCGCGCCTCTTCTTCGACCGCTCCTCCTGCCTTCAAAAGCAGGAATAGCGTTCCTAGAAAATACGTGGTCAAACTAAAGCCAGTTCCTTTTGTCTCAGCTACAACCGCTCCTCCCAAACCGCATGCAACTCCTAAGAAGAGTAAGGAGTTAGTAAAACCTAATGAAGCTTGTAGCTTTTATAAATGTTCTGTGTGATGGTTTAGGTCACAAGGCTGCAGAATGCCTTTTGCGGTTCACATCTAATTCCAGGAAGAGTAAACCTCCTTCTGTCAAACAGGTGTAGCTGCTCAAGACATATGACTGGAGATAGATCATTACTTGAAGATGTCATTGAAGCAAGTGGTCCGTCTGTAACCTTTGGTGACAAAAACAAAGGCAAGACCATTGGATATGGTGTAATAAGGAGAGGAAACCTAACTATTGAGAAGGTTTCTCTTGTTGAAGGACTCAAGCACAACCTCCTTTCAATTTCTCAATTCTGCGACAAAGGAATGCTTTGAAACTTCACGTCATCAAACTGCTTTATCAAAGATAGCATTTCCGGCGTCACCTGTTCGGTCGAAACCTAACGGTTTATTTAATTCCGCAAGCGCACGGGCTATTGTAATATAGCGGGTGTAAGTACGGGTCGATCCCACAGAGACAGGGTTTACTTAGGGGATATTTTTGTCTTTTAGAAAATATAGAAAAGATTGGGGGTAGATAAAACTTGTTTTAGAATAATAGAGAGAGCATAAACAGAAAATACTTTAATTGAAATCTTATAAAATGAAGCATTCTCGGGATTGGAAATCATACACATAATCTTATTCATCAAATTGTCATTGTCTTAGAAATAAAAGGTTTTCATAAAAAGCAAGGATGGTATGTTAAGACTACGCTACTTCGGGCTAAGACAATAGCGTTTGTATTCTTCACTAATTATGTCCTAACTGTTTGAGATTTCCGTTTACGTTGTTCCCGCCCAGTCACAAACGGGCGTTCCGGCTTATCTCTAGCTGACCATAATTAGTAAGAATCCATTAAGGACGGAAGTCAGCATACTTTCCATTAAAGGAACATCCCTAGGCCATTGAACTACTCTCGTGATCAATGAACCTAGTTTCTTTATATGGTTCCGTCAATCGAGATTCTCCGCTAGGTACTTCTCTCAATTGACTGAATCATACAAATTGGATATCTCCAAAATGTAAGGCATTTAGAGAATAATATAAAGAGATTGTTTTAGATGAAGAAAGAAGACAAGACTAAACATTTTTTAATGATGAATAAGCATGCTTTTGAGTTTCCAACCCCAAGAATATGGGGGATTACTCACAAGCCATTGATAACATAAAAGTAGAAATAAAGATTGAGTAAGAAAGACTTATGAATAAAGAAGATGATTGCTGAGAATAATGCTTCACTTTTATTGCTTTTCCTCCAAAGTGATTCCAAGAACAAATAATAACTTTGATCTTCAAACTCCTTTGGACAATTGTTGTCACAAATGTTTTCTATCTATGTAATATCAGTAATTTCTCTCTGAAAATTCGTGTCTAAGACTGATCACTAGGGTCCTATTTATAAAAAGGAGGAGACTCTTCAATCGGGTGCAATCAAAAGGTGCCTTTACGTCTGCAGTCGCGTTTTGCACGGCCGCGTCAAGGAAGTTGCACGGCCGTGTGACCCTTGGCGCCAGATTTGAATTTAAGTCTTGACACTTCGCACGGCCGCTCCTGTCCAAGCTGCACGGCTGCTCCATATAATGACACGGCCGCTCCCTCTTCAAGACACGGCCACTCTATATTTTAGGGCCACAAATGGCCTGAAAAAGGCCAAGTGCACGGCCGCTTCATCTTGGCTGCACGGCCGCTCCTTCTGAAATTTAGCTTTGTGTGCTTGATTTGGTTGGTGCTCTTCCATGTCTTTTGCCTTGAAGTGTCCAAGTATCCTTTTGATAAAAATGAACCTAAAACCTGTCTTTAAATGCAAGAAATATACCAAAAGCGTAAAATCTAGAAAATATGGAAAAAGAACTAAAAAGTATATGAAATGAAATGAGAAATGATGTTTTATGCAATAAAAAGTATATAAATCTAAGGATAAATGACTATATAATAGTCACTTATCAAACTCCCCCACACTTAAGCTTTTGCTTGTCCCCAAGCAAACTTAAAATGAAAATACGGAGAGGGAGAAGAAAAAAAACAAGATTGATCCCTCAGAAATAAAGTAGCAAGCCCTTAAATGCCTTTTAGATAATGCCTTTATCTTTCTAATCATATTTTGAATACCTTTAAAAATTTATTTTTAGGAAGAAATATTTTAGGGATATTTTAAAAAGATAAAATGTAAGACAATAACCTAATATAGCATTTATAGAATTTTGACCAAGTAAAGCATGCTAGAAGGAAGAATCTTTAGATTTATTTCTTGATAGAAAAAGCTGTCACTTTTTAGAGTGATTTTTGAGAAAAGATGAATTTTATTTCTTTAAAACGTACAAGAGAAGGTATAAACATCTATTCACAATTTAGAAGTTCCGAAGAATTGTATTACATTCTTTGAATCACAAGGGTGAAAAATGGATGATGGTAGTGGAAAAATCTCATCAAAGTTAAACAAATTTATCTTATTTTGCACGTGTTATATTTTTGCAAAAGACCTAAGTTATTTTTGATCCTTTCAAGTAGGAGACACTGTGGCTGCGAACCCCATGTTCCTAATACTTAGATCAAGAATACTTTTGGATATTACTCCCGTTTGGCAAGAAAGCATCGTCGCAGCGAACGCCGTGCCCCGAGTTACTTAGGAGATAATATGTTTCTTTTTGCTTTTAAGGCTTGGTGACAATTGTCACTCTTTTTAGTAATAAGATAGAAGTGTTTTACTTTGACTTGATTTGAAAAATGAAAGGATGGAATTTTATGAAAGGGTGTGATTCAAGGGATGCAAACAAGAAGGTGCTTCTAAAAAGGGAATAAATATCTAATAAAGATAAAAAAAAATGTACAATCTTAAAGGAATATATTCAAAATTTGCATAAATGACCAAGCATAAAAGAAATCCTTCTAATCAAATGCATTTTCCTTGATGAGATTCTATATTGTGCTATACTAACTTATGAGGCTTTCAATTATTTCCTAAAAATATCCTTTATACTTTTCCTTTTTATAGATTTCTAAGTTTATAGAAAATATGAGAGGAAAGATAAATAGGCATTTATACTAGGGCAAATGGCAAGCATAGAGATAATGATTTTTGATCATCATAGGGATTTATTATTTATTTTTTTTTTCTTTTTATATACTATTATACATGCATAAAAGAAAAATGCAACTAAGTTAAAAAGAAAAATTATACTAGAAAGCGATTAGATCTATCCTAGAAAGCAAGTAAAATTTTTAAAACTAGAAAGCGAAAAAATAAAAGGATAGATATACCCCCCCACACTTGAAATGAACATTATCCTCAATGTTTTAAGGAAAAATGCCAAATCCCGGGAGGGTAAAGAGAAAAACTTACTAAAATGGTGGTGGTGGTGGTGGAAAGTTGTCCCAATAGTTGCCCCATAGTTGTAAATGTCGTCAATCCTTCCTTGAGCATATTGAATACGACCATCCATTTGGCCGAGTTGTTGAAGGATTTGAGCGTTTTGCTCAAGTAGTTGACCTTGTTGGGCAAACATTTGATCGAACCTTTGGTAGAAGTCGGGTGGCAATGGGGCTTGAATCTCTTCTTCTTCTTCTTCTTCTTCTTCTTCTTCTTCTTCTTGGCCTTCTCCTCCAATGGCATTTGGGAATATCCAAGTCTCGGTCTCTCTTATCCGGATGGTGGGGAGATTATTGCTTGGGAGTACAATGTAGGGCATTTTATCCACTCCTACTAACCAATTATACTCATTATTCCCCCTTACCGAAATGAGTTGCATAGTTCGAAGGGTTGGAATATCCAGTTTTGTTGACCCTCTCACCTCAACCCATTCATTTGGAATCTCAAAATTGAAGTGCTTGGCAAAAAGAGTAACAATTCCTCCCATATGAATTTCTCCATTAAAGGTGGGAGAAACTATGTCACCAATCAACTCAAAGAAGAAATTGCAAAGATTTATCCTTCTTCGCTCCCAAACAAAACACCATAACACAAACAACTCCTTTCTATTCACGGTTCCCTTATCCTCCCTAGCAAAGATGGTACAAGCGAACATCCTATGTATGAGGCAGAGGGATGGGTGAATGATAGAAGAAGTTTTGGCACTTCGGGATGTATAGGATGGAAGGCCGGTAATTTGGTTCCAAAAAATAGTCTCATTGTATTCAATGGGCATGTCGGGAAAAGACTCCGTTTGGAAAGATAACCCCAAAATTCTACTAATCTCAGCCCCGATCAAATGAAGCTCTCTTCCTCCAAGGCGAAAGTCCAAATGGAACTGATTAAAAACCCTTCCTGTCAATCTACAAGTTTCCTCCACAATTTTCATCCTAAATGTACTCAGAAATTCTAAGGTAAGGACCTCATAGGTTTTCTCATGCTTCTGAAGGAAGCCATCGGATCTCATTCCCATAAAAAGAGTAAGAACATCCCCGTAAAGTCCTAATGTTCTCAGGGCAAGCCTATCAGGAATCTGGGTTGGCCTAATCCTCTTAGAACTCAAGGCAACAAAACGTGCCGTCTCCCTTGAGCTTCTAAAATCAATCCCCAAAGTATTGAGAGTAGGATTCAAGTTAGAGGAAGAGCCTTGATCTTTTCGGGACTTCTTTGTTGCTCTCTCTGTAGCCTTCCCTTTCCCTTTGGTAGACATTATCTCAAAACCCAGAAAAATTGAAAGACAAGAGAGGTGAAGGAGTTCTTACCCGAAGAAATTGCTGAATAAACCTGAAATCTTTGATGCCCAGCCACTGAAATGTCCAAGAGCCTCCTCCTTAACCTTAATCTTGAGTAATCCCTTCGAATTTTTTTGAAATGGGTGAAGGGTTTTGGTATTTTTGGAATTGGGGTTTTAGGAGGGTTTTTGGACTGATTTTGGTGGGGGAGAAATGGTTGAGTGGTGGATTTGAGGATGATTGAGGGTTGTAATGTGGGTTAGAATGGTAGAAAGATGGGTATTTAAGGTGGGTTGGGCGGAGGTTTTGATGGAGAAGGGTTGAAGATGGAGTAAATGAGGGAGGATGGAGAAGGGTGCGTCTTTTTGATTGAAACGACGCAACTCCCCAGACGTTTTGCACGGCCGTGTCAAGGGACTTGCACGGCCGCTCCCTTTTGCTGAGTTAACCCGTTCTGACTCGATATGAACTGCACGGCCGCTCCAAGTGTAATGCACGGCCGTGCTAACCAGAATTTCACCATTTTTAAATCTTTTTCTTTTTCTCTTTTACACCTACAAAACAAGGTTAGCACAAATATAATAAAAACTAAAATAAAAGAAAAAATAAAGCAAAAAATTAATCCATCGGTTACCATCCCGATGATGCTTGTTTTAGGTCCTTAGCTTGACCCCTTCCCGGTAGTAGGAGATGCATGATATTTGGTTGGCCTTTTGTCACTGACAACTTGCCATTGCAACCCTTTCGGGGTAATGAGTATCTTCTGCGGTAGACATTTCTTCCATCCCGATTTCTTGGGTAGAACAAGCGACCTATAGTCTTTGCACTTTCGGAAATTCAAAGTGACCTAATTCTTTGTTCTTTTTGACTTTTTCACTGCATTGTTAGCTTCGGGACATGCAGAAATATCTATAACATCATTGCAAATCAAAGGTTCAATTTTTATGGGATCATTTTTTATCTCTTCCTTTGATTTTGGTTCCTCACCCATTAAATCTTCTTCACTTGGAATCCAATTTTCTTCGCTAGGGGTGTAGGTCTCTTCATTTGGGGTCCAATTTTCTTCACTAGGTGTATAGGCCTCGAGATAGGGGTCTTCGAGAATTGGCCTTTGCATACTAAATTCGACCCTTTCTTTCCCTATATTTAGGGAAAATGTGCCATTTTTCACATTTATAATTGCCCCCACAGTGGCAAGAAATGGCCTTCCTAGAATGACGGGAATATAATGGTC
Organism: Adenophora triphylla var. japonica; assembly: GCA_022495995.1. Classification (NCBI taxonomy): domain Eukaryota; kingdom Viridiplantae; phylum Streptophyta; class Magnoliopsida; order Asterales; family Campanulaceae; genus Adenophora; species Adenophora triphylla. The sequence goes on along the minus strand of JAFEMH010004190.1, from coordinate 154,666 downwards.
TTCCGCCATATCCAAGATAACAAAGTCGACAGGGATGATTAAGTTCCCTACTTGAAAAGGCAAGTTTTCCATAATACCAACGGGGTATTGAACGGATCGGTCTGCCAATTGGAGAGTTATGGTTGTGGGTTTGAGTTCCCCTATACCAAGCTTCTCGCTAACCGATAATGGCATTATACTAACGCTTGCTCCTAGGTCAAGGACAGCGTTATCTATGTTTATTCTGCCAACACAACAAGGAATGGTGAATGTACCCGGATCCTTTAATTTCGGAGGGTCTTTATTTTGCAAAACAGCGCTTACTTCCTCCGCTAGCATAACATTCTTATTTTCTTCTAGCCTTTCTTTTTCAAAAATTAATTTTTTCAAAGGTTTAACGGCTAAAGGCATATCTTCATCTTTTCTAAAATAAGGAATGTTAACATTAATGACATCTAGGTTATCAAGTAGTTCATCATAATCCTTGCCTTCTTTTTTAGGGGATTCCGTCCCCAAACTAGTCTCAATCATCGGAGGGATTGGACTATGATTATTTCTAGGGCATTTATTTATCTTTTTTTGCTCATCCCTAGTTTTTACCACATTAACTTGCTCATTTGGCCTTTGAGGTTGACCGGGAAGACTCCCTTGTGGTCTATTCAATGGGGTAGCCTGTTGAGCTTGTTGGATTTCTAGCATCTTATTATGCGCTGCCAAGTTATCAAACCTAGCATTAAGTAGTTTAAAACATTCCCTAAATTCATTATTGATCTTTTCTTGGGAATTTTTATTCTCCACTACAAAATCCATTATAAGATCCAATTTAGATTTAGGGGGGAAGGTACTTGCATTGTTGTTGAAATTTTTAGGTGCAAATCCCGGGGGTTGTGTAGATGGTTGCGGGTTAAGAACGTTGTTATTCTTATAGGAAAAATTGGGGTGATTCCTCCATTCGAGATTGTATGTATTAGAATACATCCCCCCTTTTTGCCCAAAAGAATTAACGAAGTTCACTTGATCGTTAGAAGTAACGTCAAGTAACTTGCAGTTATCCGTACTATGTGAGTTAGACCCACATAGTTCACATAACACATTTACACTAGCAATGGGATTGACATTAAGATTTTCAAACTTTTTCAAAAGCATGGCGACTTTAGAGGAGAGAAGAGTAACTGCATCAACATTATATTTACCGGGCGTACCTTGTTGCTGCTCCCTCTCGTTTGACCATTGATAATGATTCAATGCAATGTTTTCGATAAGGTCGTATGCCTCATCGACTCCTTTGTTCATCAATGCTCCTCCTGCAGTGGCATCAATGGTCTCTCTTGTTTTGAAAATGAGACCGTTGTAGAAGGTGTGAACAATCAACCACTTTTCAAGCCCGTGGTGGGGGCACATTCTGAGAAGTTCCTTGAACCGTTCCCATGCGTCATACAAAGTTTCACTATCTGTTTGACAGAAGTTAGTGATCTTTGTTCGTATCCGGCGATCTTGCTTGGTGGGAAAAATCGACCAAGGAATGCTTCTTGAATTTGGTCCCATGTTGTTAATGAATTCTGGGGGACCGAATTCAACCATTGTTTCGCCTTATCCTTAAGAGAGAAAGGAAAAAGGCGCATCCGGATTGCTTCCACCGTAACACCTTGAATACGTGTGGTATCACAATATTCAAGGAATGTTTGGATGTGTAGATGGGGATCTTCGAAGGCAGTGCCGCTGTATTGGTTATTCATAACCATGTGCAATAATTGCGGCTTTATCTCAAAGTTTGCCGCTCCGGCATTCGGCACAACAATCGGGGATCTAGTTCCCGGGGTACTTGGGTTAACAAAGTCCCGTAGGGTCCTAGCAGGTGTTGCGGTTCTCCGTCCATGTGTTTTTTCAAAGTTTCTCTGAATTTCCTTAATCTTTCGTGAAAGCTTCTTTCGGGTTCCGGATCAAAGTTGTCAATGAATGTCCGAGACCGTTTCATAAACTACAAGAAAAACACTTGAAGAAAAATTAAACGTAACAGATTACAGGACGAGAAAGCAAAATAGCAAAAATAAAATAAAAACTAAAAATTTTGTAGTAAAGACAAAAATAAAAAGTAAACCGTTGTCCCCGGCAACGGCGCCAAAAACTTGTTCGATCGAAACCTAACGGTTTATTTAATTCCGCAAGCGCACGGGCTATTGTAATATAGCGGGTGCAAGTACGGGTCGATCCCACAGAGACAGGGTTTACTTAGGGGATATTTTTGTCTTTTAGAAAATATAGAAAAGATTGGGGGTAGATAAAACTTGTTTTAGAATAATAGAGAGAGCATAAACAGAAAATACTTTAATTGAAATCTTATAAAATGAAGCATTCTCGGGATTGGAAATCATACACATAATCTTATTCATCAAATTGTCATTGTCTTAGAAATAAAAGGTTTTCATAAAAAGCAAGGATGGTATGTTAAGCCTACGCTACTTCGGGCTAAGACAATAGCGTTTGTATTCTTCACTAATTATGTCCTAACTGTTTGAGATTTCCGTTTACGTTGTTCCCGCCCTGTCACAAACGGGCGTTCCGGCTTATCTCTAGCTGACCATAATTAGTAAGAATCCATTAAGGACGGAAGTCAACATACTTTCCATTAAAGGAACATCCCTAGGCCATTGAACTACTCTCGTGATCAATGAACCTAGTTTCTTTATATGGTTCCGTCAATCGAGATTCTCCGCTAGGTACTTCTCTCAATTGACTGAATCATACAAATTGGATATCTCCAAAATGTAAGGCATTTAGAGAATAATATAAAGAGATTGTTTTAGATGAAGAAAGAAGACAAGACTAAACATTTTTTAATGATGAATAAGCATGCTTTTGAGTTTCCAACCCCAAGAATATGGGGGATTACTCACAAGCCATTGATAACATAAAAGTAGAAATAAAGATTGAGTAAGAAAGACTTATGAATAAAGAAGATGATTGCTGAGAATAATGCTTCACTTTTATTGCTTTTCCTCCAAAGTGATTCCAAGAACAAATAATAACTTTGATCTTCAAACTCCTTTGGACAATTGTTGTCACAAATGTTTTCTATCTATGTAATATCAGTAATTTCTCTCTGAAAATTCGTGTCTAAGACTGATCACTAGGGTCCTATTTATAAAAAGGAGGAGACTCTTCAATCGGGTGCAATCAAAAGGTGCCTTTACGTCTGCAGTCGCGTTTTGCACGGCCGCGTCAAGGAAGTTGCACGGCCGTGTGACCCTTGGCGCCAGATTTGAATTTAAGTCTTGACACTTCGCACGGCCGCTCCTGTCCAAGCTGCACGGCTGCTCCATATAATGACACGGCCGCTCCCTCTTCAAGACACGGCCACTCTATATTTTAGGGCCACAAATGGCCTGAAAAAGGCCAAGTGCACGGCCGCTCCATCTTGGCTGCACGGCCGCTCCTTCTGAAATTTAGCTTTGTGTGCTTGATTTGGTTGGTGCTCTTCCATGTCTTTTGCCTTGAAGTGTCCAAGTATCCTTTTGATAAAAATGAACCTAAAACCTGTCTTTAAATGCAAGAAATATACCAAAAGCGTAAAATCTAGAAAATATGGAAAAAGAACTAAAAAGTATATGAAATGAAATGAGAAATGATGTTTTATGCAATAAAAAGTATATAAATCTAAGGATAAATGACTATATAATAGTCACTTATCATCACCCTACTCACAGGGATTCGTAAGAGTAATATTTACATTATTGATTTAGATTCTGCATGTAGTAGTACTAATCTCTCTTTTGTAGCTAAGAATGTGAGCGAAAATAGTTGGCTTTGGCACAAGAGGTTGAGCCACTTGAACTTCAAGTATCTTGCTAAGATTGGTAGGGAAAACCTCATTCGTGGTTTACCCAAAGTGGCTGACCATCATCCTGAGAAATGCAGTGCATGCCAGCTTGGTAAGCAGTCCGCGTCGTCTTTCACCAGCAAGACCGCTCCATCAACTTCCAGATGCTTACAACTGCTTCACATAGATCTGTTTGGACCCGTAACCACTACCAGCATTGGAGGAAATAGATATACCTTAGTGGTGGTGGATGATTATTCAAGATATACGTGGGTTGAGATGATGATTTCCAAAGATGATTGCTACGAGATTCTCACCGCACTTTTTAGATGGCTCCAAACTCAAAAAGAAGATGACATCGTTAGTGTTCGATCAGATAATGGAACAGAATTTAAGAACAATGGTGTTGCTTAGTATTGTGATGACCATGGGATTGATCACAATTTCTCAACTGCTGGTGTTCCACAACAAAATGGGGTTGTGGAAAGAAAGAATAGGACGTTGATTGAGGCTGGAAAGACAATGATATCTGAAGCGAAGCTGCCTCAGTATTTCTGGGCTGAAGCAATCAATACCGCATGCTTCACTCAGAACCGCTCCCTTATCAACAAAACCTATAATAAGACTCCCTATGAGCTTTGGCGAGGAAGAACCCCCAACATTGCATTCTTCAAGATCTTTGGCTGCAAATGTTTTGTCCTCTACAACGGAAGAGAAAATAGAGGTAAATTCGGAGCCAAGGCCGACGAAGGTATTTTTGTTGGGTATGCTAAACATTCAAAAGCTTTTCGTGTTTTCAATAAAACTAGTTTAAAAATAGTTGAGTCTGTCCATGTTACTTTTGATGAGCATTCTCTCCTTGAGCCACATTTGGCTCCAAATGTTGCTGATGATTTTGTTGAGCATAATGAAATAGGTGAACCATCTCAAACCGCACCTGAACCTCAACCGCAAAATCCAGCACCCTCAACTGAAATTCCCTCAAACCGCACGTTTGAAACCGCACCTGAAGTTCCTACTCCAGATGCAACTCCTAGGGAAGATGAAGTTGAAAATTCCCCTATCCAGCTTATAGAACCTCTTCGTCAACTTACCTTCCATTCGCTGAAGGATCTAACGATGTTCCAATTGAAGAACTTCAGCAAACCTTAGTCCAACCAGACTTACCCCCGGAGGTTCGTGAAGTCAGGAGTCACCCCCTCACAAATGTGATTGGTGATCTATTTTCCAGAATTCAAACAAGGAGATCGAACTATTATGAGCATACTTCTTTATTATCTCAAGTTGAACCCAAGAAGATTGATGAAGCACTCCTAGATTCCAGTTGGGTCGTTGCTATGCAAGAAGAACTCAACCAGTTTGAAAGATGCAAGGTCTGGACTTTGGTGCCTAGACCTCAGGATCAAGGAGTGATAGGAACTAAGTGGGTATTTTGGAATAAGATGGATGAGAATGGAAGCATCACTAGGAATAAAGCAAGGTTGGTTGCACAAGGATATAGGCAAGAAGAAGGAATTGATTATGATGAAACTTTTGCTCCAGTTGCAAGATTAGAAGCTATCAGAATCTTCTTAGCCTATGCCTCTTTCAAGCGTTTCAAGTTATATCAAATGGACGTAAAGAGTGCTTTCCTCAACGGCGAACTGCAAGAGACCGTGTATGTTGCCCAACCGCCTGGATTTGAAGACTCCAAATTTCCCAATCATGTCTACAAACTCCAGAAAGCTTTATATGGACTTAAGCAAGATCCAAGGGCATGGTATGAGACTCTTTCTAAATTTTTACTAGAAAAAGGATTTAAACGTGGTAAAATCGATACAACTCTTTTTATTGCCAAATATAATGAGCATACTTTACTTGTTCAAATATATGTCGATGATATTATTTTTGGTTCTACTAACGAGTTACTTTGTAAGCGTTTTGAGAAGCTAATGAAAAGCAAGTTTGAGATGACTATGATGGGAGAATTAACATTCTTCCTCGGGCTTCAAATCAAGCAATGCGAAGAAGGTATTTTCCTCAGCCAAGCCAAATATACCAAGGAGCTAATAAAGAAGTTTGGATTAGAAAATGCTAAAGCATATGATACTCCAATGGCCACCGGCAATAAGCTAGATAAGGATCTCAAAGGTAAGAAAGTTGATCAAACTTTATATCGAGGTATGATCGGCTCATTACTTTACTTAACTGCTAGTAGGCCAGATATCATGTTTAGTGTCTGTGTATGTGCACGCTATCAAGCAGATCCTAGAGAAGCACATCTTATTGCAGTCAAGCGTATAATCCGCTATTTATCTGGAACCACTAACCTTGGACTTTGGTATTCCAAAGATTCGAACTTCGATCTTGTAGGTTATTCAGATGCAGATTATGCAGCTTGTACTATTGACAGGAAAAGCACTAGTGGCACTTGTCATTTCCTCGGGAATAGACTAGTTGCTTGGGCTAGCAAGAAGCAAGCATCAGTTTCAGTATCAACCACAGAAGCTGAGTATATTGCTGCTGGTAGTTGTTGCTGTCAAATCCTTTGGATGAAGCAGCAGTTGGTGGACTATGGAATCCATGAAGGAAATTGCCCTATCATGTGTGACAACACTTCAACAATTTCAGTCTCCAACAACCCTGTCATGCATTCCAAGACCAAGCATATTGATATCAAGTATCATTTCCTCAAAGACCATGTGGAGAAGAGGAATATCCATTTAGAGTACGTGGGGACAGACAACCAGATTGCTGATATCCTCACTAAGGCTCTTGACTCCAAGAGGTTTTCTTTCCTCAGAGGAGAAATGGGTATGCTTGAACTTAAATAAATTCCATACTTTTTATTGGCTAACTTGTTTGTTGAGTATAGGATTGAAACTCTTAAGGATTGAGACCACTTGTGTTGAACCGCCTATACCAAAACCGCAAGATGTCCAACCGCCTGCATCCAACCGCCAGTTCCAAACCGCTTGATGCAGTCAGACCGCTTGGATCAAAACCGCATTTCAACAAAGAGTAAATTCTGTCCATTTATGTCTTATCCTTATTCTTAAAAAAAAAAAAACTGTTCAAATTCTTTTTATTTATTTATTTTTGTTCTTATTTTGACATAAGGGTATTTTTGCAAATGTTTTCCCTCGTTTATTTCAAAATTAAGAGCATTTAATGCTAAGGGGACATGAGCATTAAAAACCCTCATGTCAGCCATCATAAAGAGATGTGCAGGAGGTGAAAGGGTGCAACAGTTGGTTTAATTTCAATCATTCCTTCTGAACCAACTGCCTGCTCCCTTCTCCCTATATATACCTAAGTTGGTGAAAACCTAAAACCTTTTACTGCCAACTCTCTGCAACCATCCTCTCTCTGTCTACCAACTCACTTTCTCTTTCTAAAACCTTCAAAAACCTCCATTTTTAAACCTTTAACTGAAATGGCAACAACATCAAAAAGACAAAGGGCCTCAACTGTTGCTAGGGGTCCCAAGAAGGCTATTCTGGAAATGGTAACATCTTCTAACCCTTAATCTTTGTAATTTTTAAGAATCTGCCATTATCAATCTGGAAAACTGTTCGTATTCTTCATTTCTTCATTTGTGATGATTTTGATCTTATTTGCTGCTCATTTTCTATGATGTTTGTTGGGTTTTGCTCGGATTCTTGCATAGATTCTAAATATGTTGTTTATTTCACGATCAATGCATGATTTGAGTATTAATTTTGTGATTTTCAGTCTATGAACTTTGAAAACCCACTTCGTGTTCTTGGTGTTTATGAATGATTCCGGGTAAAGATTGAATTTTTAATGATATATTGTTAATCTCCTTCCCAATGTGATCATTTTGATATGCTATTTGTTGATTTTGGTTAAGTTTTGATAAATCTCTGTTCTTGGTGTTCATGAATGTTCTTCGTGTTCTTCGTGAAACCCATGAATTTTTCTTGAAAATCATATGTTTTGGTTGCCTTGATTCTGAATAGTGTTTTTCAACACTTAGAAAATTTTTCAACTTTTTCAAAAATTTTGGATTTCACTAGGTTTGAAACCGCTTGTATACAAACCGCTTATACTTTATGTTTCAAACCGCTTCTGTTTTTCTAAGCTAAACCCCATGCTTAACCGCTTGTTAAAATCTTTTGAAACCGCATGCTATTTAAATTCCTTCCTTCATTGCTTTTGAGATTTTACTAAGTATATAGGCTGGAAACCAAGAAATTCCTCTCTAATCACCGCTTGCAGTGTGGGATAAGTTTGGATTACAATGCCACGTACTTAAGTAATCTTATTCTCAAATCCTCATTATCTTTGTGTATTCATAGTTCACTTGGGGTTTGAAATTTTCAAACCGCACCTTTGCTTAACCGCTTGGTGCCCAAACCGCTTGTGGACTGTGAATACAAAAATGGATCTAACACTTCATGTTTTTGTTGGTGTAATGCCCTAGGCTTTATTTATGTTTAACTTAAAACCGTTATGTATCATCTTTATCGTTTATGTTTATTATTTGATTATTATATAGTTTGCATATTTATTATAATAATCTCCGTCCCTAATTATTAAGAGAATAATTAGTATAATTGTCAATGGATAATCATATGATGATTATATGCATAGAGATGCACATTGAAATTATGGGTACTTGTTAGAGAACAAGTGACTGGACTTGACCCGTATGAGATTTATGTCATGGTCAAATGTCATAATTAAATCTTATATGGTCACTTCATTTAGTCCCAAGACCTGAGATTATCATGACCTTACATATGATGAAAGTCATGTTTGATTTTAGTCAAACGATATCTTAACACGATATTTATAAAGGCTATCTTTGGCATGATCAGATTCATGATGGGAAGGATGATAAGTCAAGATGGAATTTGTCCCTCGAAAGAGAGATGTTTTGCTTGGGCCCCTCGATGAGTGATAATGATGGAAAGTGTGTGGCCACACCCCAATGCGATTGGATTATCACTATACTCATGATCGAGAAAGCATTGAACAAATACAAGTTGACGTGGACCATGACTTGTGTTCAATATAACATCGTGAGACAAAGGGAGAAATGGAAGTGTACCTCGAAAGAGAGATGTTTTTCCTTTTTTTTTGCATATTGCATAAAAAAAATCTTTTACCAAAAAACAAAAAATATAAATATATTTTCCTAGAAATTACCTTCACACTACTCGCACGCTACCCGCACATAGAGTTAGAACCCGGGAGTGTACGGACGGCATCGCGGACAATGACGTGTTTCGCTTACGCTTGAGCGCCTAAAGTCCTCCTAGCCTGTGGAGTCAGCCAACACTTGTCCGTGACACACTTTATACCGTGACCGGTTGGTTTTTGGCCTAATACATTTCAAAACACTTTTCAAACTCGGTTTTCAAAATTTTCTCACAAAGTCCGAGTCATACTTCGTCTACAAAATCTTGGCATACTCTCCCTCTTCATGTCGAAATTATGACATAACTCAACGTGAGTACACGTCAAAATCTTGACATATCTCAACGTAGGTACGCGTGGATTTCTCGGTTTGACTTCGCAAGAGGTCATGACGCGTTTTCGACATGTACTAACGCGAGATCATGTCGAATTCTTGGCACATACTAACGGGAGGTTATGCCGAAATTTCATCACAAAGCGACAAGAGGCCATGCCAGATTTTCGACTTGAAAAGAGGAGAGGTCATGCCCAATTTTTTCCAAGATTTTTCTTGCAAATTGTGGTCTCGTACATTCAAACGTACTTTCAACCCTCTCTCCTCCCGAGTCTAGACGTTGACTTGGACTTAGTTTTGAAAATCTCGAGTTTGACTTGTTTTGACTTGTATGCCCATAGGTTCGTTCTCCCTTTCAATTGGTGGGTTCCACGTGCCCTATAGGACCTCTGCCGGGATTGTCCGTCCCGGAGGTGGAATACAGGGGGTCTATAAACGTAGTGATGGAACCCACTGATCCAGGAATAGTGTAGAATGCGAAAAAGAAGGTGTCCCCCTTTTCCAACCATTCCTAGAATTAATAGAAATCATTTTTATAAAAAAAATATAAAAATATAAAAAAAAAACAAAAGAGCATATGCATGAGTCCGTCCAAGCTCATCCTCTCCCCTACCTAAAACCATTCTCTCCCCCTTTCAGCGAGCAAGTATTGGGTCAGAGTTCCGGGTGGTCGGTTAATCAGTTTCTCTCCGGTCAGGGATTCGTTTCCAGCAGTCTCAGATAATCCGTGAAAATCGTCGGTTTCAACTTTCCAGCGCTCAGGATGGTCGATGCGGTGATCAACAATGGTAATGACCAGATACTAGGAGGGATCATCCCAGCTCAAACCATCCCCCACATCTGGTATGATGTGTGTGATTGCGAAGACTGTTTAGAAGATGATTATCAAGACTGGATCAACGAAGATGCTCCCTCAAGAAAGAAGAAAAGGAGGAAGTCCATGCAACAGAAATTGAAGGAGAGGTACGAAGCTGGAGATAAGAGTGCAGGAACTCTAGGGGAACCCTCAGGCAAATTTGACTATTGCGTCAGTTACGCCAAGGAACCTACCCAGGAAACAGTCAGCCAAGGCAGAGTCCAGCCCGACACTCCTTCAATCACTAACCCTATTGAAGTAAAGAGTTCTGAGTTTGTCACCATTGCAAAGACCAACGAAAACTGGCTGATATGGAGGCAGAATACAAGACTCCCATGGAATATAAAGTTAACCAAGGTAGAATCAAGGTATCTCTCGAGGAAAACTTCATCAGCATCATCCGGGTCGACCCTCCTTTTGGCCACACAGATAAGGTTGTAATGTCAAAGATCGGTAGCGATGGGATGACTTATCCGCAGGGTATTGACAAGGTGAGCCAGACCCCTCAGTCGATGAGTCCAGCTGTCATAGACGAGCTAGCCAAGGGATTGCATCAGGTTTCTCTAGCTACCCGCACCATCTTTCCAAGATATTGGCTTACCCATGATTTTCGACAATTTTCTCGATCAGTTTGAGGTCTCCAATTTTCTGAAAGACGCTGACAAGGCCACTACTCCCCGGGACAATAGCAGGAGGAAGTAAGAGTCCAACCCGTATCAAAAGCTTCAAGTCAAATAAGTAGTTTAGGGTCCAGAGTCATCAGGGTCAAGAGTCAGTTGAGTCAAGAACCTTTGAATTCCAGTCCCCCCGAGTCATCCGAAGGCCTCACGCCTAAGGATTATGGATATGTTAACTCTGTCTTCCCTTTTGCGTTGAATGAAATGGTTGACCTTTCTGCGTATCCCTTAATTGCCACCTTAACAAATGATAAGTTAACTAAAACAAATCTTAATGACTTAAAAGTGGTTAATAATGATTCATTTGAAGAGGACACAGACTTTTTAGACGAAAACTTTTTAAATGATAATATAAAGCAGGTTTTTGAACGAGACGACAATCGGGCCCAAGCTGCCGATGAGGTATTGACTACAGTGAATTTGGGAACTACTGAAGAGCCCAAAGAGACACAAATTAGTAGTTTCTTCACCGGGGAAGAACGAGAAGCCCTCATTGATTTGCTCAAGGAGTACGTGGACGTATTTGCCTGGTCCTACAAAGACATGCTCGGATTGGACATTTCAACTGTTGAGCACCGAATACCCCTGGACCCAGAAGCCAGGCCTGTCAAGCAGAAGCTCCGCCGGATCAAGCCAGAATGGTCTCTCCAGGTCAAAGAAGAAATAGAGAAGCTGCTCATAGTAGGTTTCATTAGAGTGGTCGAATACCCGAAGTGGTTGGCCAACATAGTGACGGTAACCAAGTCGAATGGCAAAGTCAGGGTTTGTGTAGACTTCAGGGACCTAAACAAGGCAAGCCCGAAGGATGACTTTCCCTTGCCCAATATCGATCTGTTGCTGGATACTACTGCCAGTTACGAAGTCAAATCATTCGTGGATGGATTTGCGGGTTACAATCAGATCAAAGTCGCCGAAGAAGATCAGGAAAAGACTGCCTTCACCAGCCCTTGGGGAACCTTTTGTTATACGGTTATGCCCTTTGGTCTAAAGAATGCCGGCGCCACTTATCAACGGGCAGTCACTGCGCTCTTTCATGATATGATCCATAAGGAGATCGAGGTCTATGTTGATGATATGATTATCCATTACAGGGGGTCAGATGGTCAACACTTGGTCGACTTGAGGAAGTTCTTCAATCGGCTGCGGGAGCATGACATGAGATTGAACCCGGCAAAATGCACTTTTGGCGTAGTCCGAGGAAAAGTCCTGGGATATATGGTCACGGAACGGGGAATTGAAGCTGATCCGAGAAAAATTAAAGCCATCATGGAGATGAAGCCATCAACGACAGTCACAGAGGTGAAGGCTTTCATGGGCCGTCTCCAATATATCAGCCGATTCATCCACCAGCTAACCTCTATTTGTGAGCCGATCTTTAAGCTACTCAGGAAGAATCAGGAGGTTGAATGGAACGAACAGTGTCAGACCGCCTTTGAGACGATCAAGGCCTACCTAGTCCATCCCCCGATCCTCTGTCCTCCACATAAGGACAAGCCTTTGTTGCTATATTTGACAGTTACAGATACGGCTGTCGGAGCCATGCTTGCGCAAGAAAATCCAGATTCAAAAGTTGAAAATGCCATCTACTTCGTCAGCCGGAAACTTCAGGGCAGCGAGTTGAACTATTCAGCTTTAGAGAAAACCTGCGCAGCTTTGGTATGGGTGGTCAACAAATTGAGACATTACCTTTTGGCGCATACAGTACACCTGGTGTCAAAGATGGATCCCATCAAATGCCTATTTGGTAAGTCTTTTCTGTCATCAAGGCTTGCGAAGTGGTCTTTCTTTCTAGCCGAATTTGATATCAAGTTTGTGACCCGCAAGGCAATTAAAGGCCAAGCTCTGTCAGATCATTTGGCAAATTTTCCGAGCTCAGAAGCGCCCGAGTTCGAACCCCAATTTCCAGACGATGGAATTTTCATGATCGAAAGTACAGACCGTTAGCAGTTGTTCTTTGATGGTGCCGCCAACAAGAAGGGCAACAGTATCGGCATGGTGTTGGTTGATCCGAAGGATATGCACACCCCCATTGCTATCAAGTTGAATTTCTCAGCTACTAACAACGCCGCGGAATATGAAGCTTGTATAGCCGGCCTCGAGGCAGCTTTAGAGCGAAATGTCGAAAAGTTGGAGGTGTACGGGAAAGTCAGTAAATCCATTCAGAGTCGGGAGGCGTGAAAACCCTGCCTACTGTTGTCAGATTGAACTAGAAAAGGCCGATAACTTGTGGTATAGCCAGATCTTTCAGTACCTTAAGCATGGCGAAGCCTCGTTCCCGACAGAAGAGGATGGTAAGCCGAAAGAAGGTCTCCGCGCCAAAAGTTTACAAGCATTGAAAAGGTTGTCTGCACAGTACGTTATTCTAGGAGATGACTTATGGAAGAAAAGGCACCGAGGGCCACTTCTACTCTGTATCAGCAAGTCTAAGGCCAGAAAGGACATGGAAGAAGTCCATGGTGGCGCATGTGGACCACATATGAACGCCCGAGCTTTGATGTTCAGCATACTCAGGATGGGTTATTATTGGATCTCCATGGAAACTGACTGTATTCAGTTTGTGTGGACCTGCAATAAATGTCAGCGGTTCTCCAATCTCAACCATGTACCTCCCCATGATCTCTACTGTATGAGCACTCCTTGGCCATTCGCAACTTGGGGGATCGACGTTATTGGAAAGATAACTCATGCCGGCAGTAACGGGCACGAATTTGTGTTGGTCGCTGTGGATTACTTCACCTAGTGGGTTGAAGCGGCGTCCTACAAGGTCTTAAACTCCAAAAAGGTAGCCCGTTTCATAAAAGAAAACATTCTGTGCCGGTACAGAGTTCCAAATGAGATTATTTCCGACAACGGGTCACACTTCGAGGGACATACCAACGAACTGCTCGTAGAATTCAGGATCAAGCGACATAAGTCCTCCCCTTATCGCCCTCAAACCAATGGTGCTGTCGAGGCCGCGAATAAGAACCTGGAAAGGATCATCCGTAAGATGGCTGAAAGGAGCCGAGATTGGCTTGAGAAGCTTCACTTGGCATTATGGGGCTATCGTACTTCAGTAAGAACAGCCATCGGTGAAACCCCGTTCGCTTTGACATATGGGATGGATGCCGTTTTGCCCATTGAGTTAGAGATACCCTCTCTTCGGGTTCTGCTTCAAAATGAAGTCAACGAAATAGACTGGCTTCAGAGTCGACATGACGAGTTAGCTCTTCTAGATGAGCGAAGGCTCAAAGCGATGGAGCACATCGGGGCTTATTAGAAGCGCATGGCTAGGGCCTTTGACAAGAAGGTCCATCCCCGCGACATTAAGGTGGGTGACTTGGTCTTAAAAGAGAAGCCGCCGAATCAATTCAGTCCTTTGGGCAAGTGGGCGCCCGATGCAGGTGGGCCCGTATTTGGTAAAAGAGATCTTCTCTGGTGGGGCAATGAAGTTGACAGATTTGGATGGTAACCCCTTCATGCACCCGGTGAACGGCGACAAACTGCGCCGATATTACGTCTAAATCGAGTCTCCCCCTCTCTAAAAAAAAAAATAAAAGAAAAGAATAATAAAAGCGCAAAAATAATGTACCCAGACGAGACTGAAAACCTCTCAAAAGGCAGTCCGTGCAAAACAAAGGGCGCGCTAGGTGCTAAAGAATATACCCAACTAGACTGAAAACCCTAAAAACGGGCGGTCTAGGTAAAAAACAGGGTTGCACCACTTATCCCCCTTCTATCTATCCCTTTCTTTAAACACAAGTTAATTGGGTCTAACTACGGAGATCTGAGCCCCTTAGTCCATTCTGTAAAAGGGGAACGTAGGCAGCCGTTCGCGGTTCGGTCTAAAAATCATAAAAATCACCAAATCCTGTCAACAGTTGTATTTGTGATCGCCAAAATGTGTCTTGATTAAGTTCTGAAGTAATTTCAACTTTCATTACATTAATACATTCATTGATGAGTTCAAGCACGGTCTACTCTCGACTCATTAACACTAGCAAAAATAATATCTTTTAAAAGTACATCTAGACTGTCTGTGTCGGCAATAAGGGATACAATGACCGGTCACCTAATCCTACTCGCTCGTTCCCACTCTCGAACTAGCATTCTTCTTCTTCTTCTTCCTCGGTCCTCGGGAGGTCTTTGGCTTAGCTATCCCAAACAGTTCTGTCTCCCGTCGTCCCAGCTCAGGGATAATATGAGTCGGTGAGTCAACCAATCCTGCAGCTCTCAGTGCCGCATGGGCAGCCCTCTCCTCCCTCAAAGTCATCATCTAGGCCATAACTTCAGGGTCATCTCTCATCTTGGCCCTCCTCTATACGAGTCTCTCAAAATCTGCTACCGGATCGTCGGTCACATTATCTGGGTCAGTCAGCGCCTCAGCATCATGTAGCTCCCGGGTAGTTCGTTCTCCTCCTCGGATCCCTTGGCAATATGCCTCAATGGTGTGCTGAACCGGCCCCATCTGCTCCCCATACCAAATGAGATACAAGGTGGACATATATGTGATCCCCCAGGTCTTCCGTATCAGTGTATGAGTGGGAAAAGCTGCTCCCGAAAAGGCCCTGGCAAAGAATCTGAGAGTACAGACATCAGTCATGTCCAGAGGAACGGTATCCCGGGCCATCTGCTCTCTAAACCCACCAATAGCCTGCTGTGGGTATCCATACTGCCTCCGAACAAGTAAGGGGATGCTAAATGATGAAAAATGCAATCCCGACAGCCTCACTACAGCAGAGTCATCCTGCCTGCCACTCATGGTCTCAAGCCTCCATCCGAGAACCCAATACTGAATATCCGTAGTGGTATACCTGGCCAATCGCCTCTGCCAGCTCTCCTGCGAAGCCTCCGGAGCCACTCGCCTCTGCTGTGTAACCCAAGGTGCAGCAGTCTGCCCTGCGGGTAATGGAGAGATAAGTCTCAACCGCTCAAAGAGCCACAATGATAAGAGACTGGGGCTGCCACGTCCCATGTATAATGACCCTCCAGCCAGTCGGTCCATCCCATGATATGTCTCCGCCAGCAAGATGGGAACTATGTCTCTCTCTCCCTGCCCGGGCCGGATCTCAGTCAATGTGGCACCTCGAGAACCCCGCATCTGCCTAACAACTCCTAGCATTAAACCGGAGCATACCCCGTCATACTCACAGAAGCAGTATAGGGAGATCATAATCAGCATAAAAATGTCCATGGCCGTGGATAGATCAAAAAGCTCCGGACATGATACAGCCAATCGGGCTATCTGGGCCAGGTCAATAAAGGACAGGTCAAGAATCAGATCAGATACCTGCTCTGTGTGAAATCCCAAGAAATCGGCCAACTGTTCAGTCAAGGGTCGTGAATCTCGTGGGAAGACCGCATCTTTGAGCTCAGCTCCCCCAGTCAGTGCCCGAAACTCTTCGATAGTGGGCGTGAGGTCATTATACGAGAGGGTAAAGACATGCCTCTCGCAATCCCAGTATCTGGACGCGGCCCGGAGAAGATTCCAATCTACCGCCCATTCCTTCAGTGCCCAGATGCATCTCAATCCATACCGTAAATCGATGACCCTCCTATTGGTGCTATGATGGTGGCGGGTTAAATGGATGAGATCGGAGTGAAATTGACGTCCTTTGATCTTGGATCTGTCGTTGTAATGCTCCATTTCGGGTCAAAGGTCGAATCTTGGAGTCGATTTTGGGGTGAAAAATCAATTTGGCCTCTGTTATGACTGCTGGAATGTGTGTTTTATGAGTCTGCTTTTTATAAAATGCTGGGGCTTGCTGATCAAGAAATCTATCCTTCAGACTCTCCATATCGGACGACAGGCATATCCCATGATGTCCTATGTCGGACGACATGGAAGGTCCCATCAGCCCCAGCAACAGCTGCAACTGCAGCAACCCCCTAGCAGCCCAATGCTTGCTCAAAGCCTACCCAAACCTGTCCAAAACACCAGAAAAACATACATACACACTCCCTTTCATTCATCAAGCCCATGGGAGAGGATCCGGCATATCCAACACACCCACAGACACATAAACATCACCCAATACATACAAAATCACAAAAACACCCAATCACATCAAAAGCCACCATTTTGTGCCATTCTTGGGACGGACTTGTGCATATGAGCTAATAAATATACAAATAAGCAAATATTTTAGTTGTCAAAATATAAAATGCAATAAAATACTTGTTTTACAACCCAAACAGAAAATAGTGCATGCATTTCCTCTCTCTCCCTAAAAGAGTCCAAAGCATGACAAAAGGGGACCGCCGTAATCAATCCTGCTCAGAATCATCCTCATCATCCTCCTCGGAGCCGCTGTCGTCCTGGATGCTGCCTACCTCCTCCTCAGAGCCGTTCTGCTCCTGTCCGTCGCCACCACCCTCCTGTGCCTCATGAATCTCGCCGTCGGAGTCATCATCATCCTCATACTGGGCCCAAGGTTGGGGCTCGCCATAATATCCGTGCCACTCGGGCACTGTGGAGAAAGAGGGCTGATAAGGATCATCCTCGCCATCATCATCATCGGGCTGGGGCTGCTGACTCGAACTGCCCGCCTGTGAGCTAGGAGGAGCCAAAGTCGGCCTAGGCCTCTTCTTCGGAGGCACGACATCACCAGGCTGGGAGCTGCATCTCCCCTTCCAATGCTCTGCGCTCTTCTGAAATTGGCGCAGCATCTTCACGGCCCCGGTGAACGCCTTGGCCACCGCCCTGTAGTCTTGGCTGGAACCTGTTGAATGAACACAAAAGAGGCAGTCATATGCAATCAATACAGACAGTAAAGCAGTAAAAGGCTTGAACAAGAGCAGAAAAGAAAAGAATACTCACAGAGGTAGTCCCGCGGGGAAGCCATAAATGGGGATGAGTCTCAGACATGTCAAACGAGGAACGACGGATAGCACCCCCAGCCTCATACTCAAAAAATCTGGGAGGCATCGATACCTGCATCCCCACTGCCCTCCTGGCGGCCATAACCTGAGGGGTCACTAGCCGAGTAAAGACGAACTGGCCATAATCCCCATCATCAGACAACTCTGCAGCATCGATACCAGTCCGCAACCACTCCAAGTCAGGCAAGGCCCGGATATACCAAATCCTCTCAGGAGGATCGTGAGGGACGCGAGCGGCAGCACCATGTCCATGCTGCCTAAAGACTCTCTCTCCCAGATACAGGGCATCACCCTCCAGTCCAATCAGAAGCCTCCTCATCCTGGTCACCAAAGCGGCATCACCAATGACATCCTCACCGTACCTACCATGCCAAGGGAACATCCTTAACCCAGCAGGGGTACCCCTAAGGGCAATCATCGTGTCATGATAACAGGCCGTATTTTGGGGCTTCACCTTGTCCACTCTCCGGCTCTCCCTAGCTCCAAAAGACCATCGGCGAATAACAGGGAACAAATCTGCAGCAATCCTGTCAGCCACAGCCCAGGCATAACATCCAAACACCTCATAGGCCCACACCTGAAATCAAAAGACAAAAAACTTTCAGTATGCAGCAACAGTGGTACAATGATAACAGAAAAGGCAATGCGACAGTCAATGTGCAAAAAGTAAAGGAGCATACCTCCAGAACGGTCTGGTAGCAGTCAAGAGAGGTCACTGTGCCCCTGCTCACCTCATCCAGGGCTCTATACACCTGAGCCAAGCTGGCCTCGCCCCACGAAAAGGTGGAGACCTGGCCCCAGTCTCGAAGAGGCTCCAGCAGAAGAGTCAATGCCGTCGTAGAGGCATTACAGAATAAGGTGTCGGAGAATCCAGCCCAAGCAAACGCTCTCGCCAACTGCTCAGTCGTAACTGTAGCAGCACCCTCAGAGAAGAGACGGCACTACTGCGTCAGAGCCGAATGCAGGTCCGCCAGTGGAACCCCATTACCCTTCGGGCGAAGGGTCAGGCCAGTCAATGCCCTAATCGCGTCCGGGCTCAGGACACTGGGATCCTCATAAAAGATAGGTCTGCCCGTGAACCACAAACTCGTGATGGCAGTGAAATCATAGGGAGTGATGGTGGACTCACTCCAAGACAGGTGAAAAGTGTGGGTAGAGTCCCACCAATACTGCCTAAAAGCCCGCACTAGCTCCACACTCCTAGGCGTGTCCCCAAACTCTCCAACGGCAGTAAAGAATGGGCCAAGGCCAGATGCAAATATCAAGCCCTTGGGACTATCGGGCAAATCAGAAGAGCCAGGAAGAAGGCCCCAAATCGTGGCAATCGCCTCAGGGGACCCCTTGGTCCGCAAAGCCTGCAGGTAAGCACATCACAGGTATCAAAACATAATCATAACAATGTGTGCATTCTTTTACTCATGTGCATTTTCAATCTCTAAAATCAGATAATTCTTTCAAAAGAACAAAAAGAAAAAAGAAAAATCTTTTCAAAACAATGCATCTCATTCCATAGCATGCAATTCCTCTTTGGGTGCGATTTCCCCCAAATTCTTTCTCAAGCCCTATAAATCCAACTTCGGAAAAGAAAAGGGAAGGGTTGATGGTTCAAAATACTTACCCCCATTCGTTCCATGGTGGAAGTATGCAAATCAAGGCTCGGATAGAGCCCATTCCCCTCCGGAAATTTCTTCCATTTGTTCCGATCAACGAGCTTCCTTCTCTCGGACAACGATCATTGCACATTCCTTCTCGATTCCGCTCGCGGAGGCATTGTCAATTTTTGATTGAAATCAAAATTAGGGGGGAGATTTTTTCAAATTTTCTCTCTTTCTCTCCTTCAAGCTCGATGGCTGTTCTCAATTTGGAGCCCCTGTCTTACGACCTAACTGTTTTAATTAAAACAGTCTGGGGAAAGCCCCATGTCGGACGACATAGGCATTCCAGAAGGGGTAATTTTCTCTTTTGCCCATGGTCAATTTTGTCAGTCCCTCTTGACTGCCTACCACTTCATTGGGGTCTAAACGCCCACCTCTCAGTCTTTCTCACATCATTATACCTTAGCCCGGAAGGCTATAAATTACCCAGTCCGGAAGACCATATAAATTTCCCACACAGTCAATCTTTGGGGTGACTCCCCTCGGAACAGTCACTTTTGGGTACAAAGCTCGTGGCCTCTCGTTAGCGCCACCTCTTTGACGAACTATGATTCGGCTTGATTCCCTCACGGGATACGTAGGAATCCTTTTCATAAAAGGTCCAGCCACTTGACCATCTTGGTCATCTCTTTCCCCGCCGTTCGTGTCCTGCTCGGGATTCTCATTTTATCGACGTCATACAGTCAAATCCTCGGGTGACTCCCCATCGAAACAGTCAATCCTCGGGTGACTCCCCATCGAAACATTCAAATTCTCGGGTGACTCCCCATCGAAACAGTCAAATCCTCGGGTGACTCCCCATCGAAACAGTCAAATCCTCGGGTGACTCCCCATCGAAACAGTCAATCCTCGAGTGACTCCCCATCGAAACAGTCAAATTCTCGGGTGACTCCCCATCGAAATAGTCAATCCTCGGGTGACTCCCCATCGAAACAGTCAAATCATCGGGTGACTCCCCATCGAAACAGTCAAACCCTTGGGTACTAAGCCTGTGGCCTCTCGGTAGCACCACCCCTTTGACGAACTACGATTCGGCTTGATTCCCCCACGGGATACGTATGAATCCTTTTCGTAAATGGTCCAGCCGCATGACCATCATGGTCAATTTCCCCGGGATGCAAACGTCCATCTTTTCTGAACTACGATTTGGCTTGATTCCCCACGGGATACGTAGGAATCCTTTCCACAAAAGGTCCAGCCACTCGACCATCTTGGTCATCTCTTTCCCCACCGTCCGTGTCCGGCTTGAGATTCTCATTGTGTCGATGACCCCACTTCCCGTGGAAGTGACGTCGCCGAGGGGCTCTGTGAGTACCCCGACCCGAACTCGTGTTTTGGGTCCACTTTCCTTGATTTTTGGGCTCATTTATTTGCTAAAATGCAATTTGAGTCCAATTATCCATTGGGCCTGCCATCCATTCGGCCCAACTGTGCCACAAAGTTGTACGCTGTCGTCCGACACCGGCTATCCTAAGGCGGTTTAACTCCCTCTGTCGGACGACATAAGACGTCCCATCAGCCTGCCTATAAATACAAGGCATGGCTGATCATTTAGGGAGGACTTTCTGGGAGGATCTTAGTAAGAGGGGAAACTCTATCAAAATAGAGTCTCATCCTCTCTCTCTCATACACATATTCACCTCCCTCCTCATACATACATATACCCAAGCCAAGATCCAAAGAAAACCTTCCTTGTTGGTGTGTTGAAGGGGTAAACACCATACTATTGGTGTCTTTACCTTGTGGACTATAATAGGTAGCCACTAAACCCTCTTTCTTTCTCTGATCAACTCTTGCATACATCTATATCATCTTGCATGCTTACTTGCTTTGATATTATGTGAAATATTTGGGATTTTGCATGATAAAGGTGGTGGAGAGGTGAATCTCTCATATTCACTTCTCCCCACCTCAGATCTGAACATTTGGTGGCATTAGCACCATTAAAGTTTGAATCTTGTTTGGTTTCCAATGAGTTAGGAGGTGATGGCTACATGAAAATGGCCATAGATATGTGATTCATCACATTTGGCCATTAAAGCCATGTGATCCTCCCATAATACTCACGTAATATTACTATTTCACTACTTTTAGTTAATAAATATAGCTTGGTTTGCTTTGGGAACAAGGTGGGATCAATCTGACTGAAGGGCACTGAAACAGACTGCTTATGTCGGACGACATAGGACTCTCAAGAGGTCCTGTGTCATACGACATAGAGTTCCCAGAAGGCTGTACAGCTTTTCTTGGACTTCAGATCCATCAGAATTGATCCCTCTTTTGTAACCCAAAGCTTGTTCAAGTAACTTTGGCTCATATACCACTATTTTGGGAGCCTAAGTTCTATTTGGGTGCAATGAATTGATGGTGGCGGTTTGCCATTTGACATGGACATTCTCGGGTGTCTTATGTCATATGACATCCGTATCATTAAAAGTCAATCTCGACTTTTCTCACTCCAATCAACCCCAAAATGAGCTTAGACCCTAAATAGTGTTCCTTCATAGTTGAAATAAATCTTGTCCCAGATTCCAGAGCGGCTTTGCTGTTGTAAGAGGCAATCTGACCAGGAGGCTTCCTGTCGTCCGATATCCCTCTCTGAGGAAGACCTGTGTCGGACGACACCCAAGCTTCCTGAGCAGACTGTCCCCAGCCCTTGCCTTATAGTGCAAGTCTTCATATGTAAAGGGTGTGGCCCCCTATCATGGCTCACAAGTTGTATTCAGTCTTTATACCATCAATGAAATTCCAAATTTTCATGCCTTGTTTGTTGACACATATTGCACATACACTTTGAATGATTATAACTGTCCAATGTTTGATTGAAAGTCTCGAAAGAGGCGTGTTGGGTGAACTCTCAAGTTCTTCCCAAACACGTAACCAGACCCCCAAACTCAAAATCTCTTTCAAAATAGGTTTCTCAATGTTTTCCTTTAAAAATGGCGTGGCGACTCCCAAACTTTTCAAAATTCAAAAGATAAACAAAACTTTTAATTTTCGGAGGTCGTTCATTCAATAATGCGGACGCTCAACTGATGGTTGTGGATAAGGCCGACGAGCACCATCCTAGTGATGACCCATTTCACCCCCTAGGCCACTTCAATGAGAAGTTGGCACCCTCTATTGTGATTCCCCCGGTCCTTGAGCTGAAAACTCTCCCTTCAAATTTAAAATTTGCATTCTTAGGAGAGGGAGAGACTTTACCTGTCATAGTTGCATCTGATTTGTCCATGGAACAAGAGGCCCAATTGATTGCTGTTTTGTGTGAGTATAAAGAGGCCATTGGGTGGACATTAAAGGACATTAAGGGAATTAGTCCCTCGATGTGCATGCACAAAATTCATCTCTTGGATGGTGCTAAACCGTCTAGGGAGAGACAGAGAAGGTTGAATCCTCACATGGAGGAAACTGTGAGAAAAGAGGTCCTTAAGTTGCTAGATGCGGGTATTATTTACCCGGTGGCTGAAAGTGAATGGGTAAGCCCGGTACAAGTTGTACCAAAAAAGATCGGGCATTACTGTTGTTCAAAATGAGAAAGGTGAGGATGTGCCAATAAGGGAAGTGATGGTCTTAGGATGTGTATTGACTTGAGAAAATTGAATGCTGCAACCAAGAAAGATCACTTTCCTTTATCTTTTAT
Source organism: Adenophora triphylla var. japonica (assembly GCA_022495995.1). Classification (NCBI taxonomy): domain Eukaryota; kingdom Viridiplantae; phylum Streptophyta; class Magnoliopsida; order Asterales; family Campanulaceae; genus Adenophora; species Adenophora triphylla. The sequence goes on along the minus strand of JAFEMH010004190.1, from coordinate 131,702 downwards.
TGATCAGATGTTAGAGAGGTTGGCGGGTCATTCTTACTATTGTTTTCTTGACGGTTTTTTGGGGTATAATCAGATTGCCATAGCCCCTGAAGACCAGTCCAAAACCACCTTCACATGTCCTTTTGGCACATATGCGTTTAGGAGGATGCCCTTCGGGCTTTGCAATGCACCTGCGACATTTCAAAGGTGTATGACCTCCATTTTTTCTGATATGATTGAGAGGTGTGTTGAGGTATTCATGGATGATTTTTCTGTTGTAGGGGATAGTTTTGAGGGTTGTTTAAAGAATTTGGCATCTATTTTGAAACGGTGTTGTGAAACCAACTTGACTTTGAGTTGGGAAAAGTGTCATTTTCTTGTGAAGCATGGTATTGTTTTGGGGCACATTGTGTCGAATAAGGGGATAGAGGTTGATAGAGCTAAAATTGATGTGATTGCTAAATTACCTCCCCCGAATTCGGTTAAGGGTGTGCGAAGTTTCCTTGGGCATGCGGGTTTCTATAGGCGATTCATAAAAGACTTTTCAAAAATTTGTAAGCCTTTATGTAATTTGCTTGCCAAGGATACGGAGTTCATCATTGACCAAGAGTGTGTTAATGCGTTCAATCTGCTTAAACAGAAGTTGACTTGTTCCCCCATTCTTTCTAGTCCCAATTGGTCTCACCCTTTTGAGATCATGTGTGATGCCTCGGATTTTGCTATTGGGGCTGTTTTGGGACAAAGGATAGATAAATTACCTTTCGTCATCCATTATGCAAGTAGAACACTTAATGATGCACAACTAAATTACACCACCACTGAAAAAGAATTTTTGGCTATTGTGTTTGCTTTGGAAAAGTTCCGTTCTTACTTGCTTGGGTCGAAGATGATAATTTATTCTGACCATGCTGCATTGAAACATTTGTTGAATAAGAAAGATGCTAAGCCTCGTTTGTTGAGGTGGATGTTGTTGTTACAAGAGTTTGATGTCAAGATTCGGGATAAAAAGGGGACTAAAAATGTGGTGGCGGATCATTTATCGAGGCTTGAGGACTATTCGTATCTTAATGTCGAAGAAAGTATGATTCCGGTTAATGAAAATTTTTCGGATGAACAACTTCTTGTTGTACATGTCCAAGAGCCTTGGTATGATGATTTCGTTAATTACTTGGTGTCTAATTTGTTCCCACCACACTTCACTTATGACCAAAAACGTAAGTTCAGGTCTGATGTGAAATACTACATTTGGGATGATCCTTATTTGTGGAAGATGTGTTCGGATAATATTGTGAGGCGATGTGTGCCTGAGCATGAGCAAGAGAGTGTTTTGAAGTTTTGTCACGAGCTTCATTGTGGTGGGCACTTTAGTGGTCAAAAGACCACTAGAAAAGTTGTTCAATCCGGTCTATATTGGCCCACCATTTTTAAGGATGCTCAGGAGTTTTATAAGAAGTGTGATAGATGCCAACGGTCCGGTGGCATAGGAAAGAGAGATGAGATGCCGTTACAACATAATCTTATTGTTGATATTTTTGATGTTTGGGGCATTGATTTTATGGGCCCTTTTCCCCCATCCCATGGCTATTTATACATACTTGTGGCTGTTGATTATGTTTCAATGTGGGTGGAGGCAATTGCCACCCGGACTAACGATGCTAATGTTGTTTCCAAGTTTGTGGTTGATAACATTTTTAGCAGGTATGGAGTGCCGCGGGCAATTATCAGTGATCAAGGTACCCACTTCACCAACAAGAGGTTCAATATAGTTTTAAAAAAGTATGGGGTGGTGCATAAGCTTGCTACAACATATCATCCTCAAACTTCGGGACAGGTAGAGGTGAGTAATTGGCAAATAAAGGGTGTTCTTGAGAAAACAGTGCGTCCCAACAGAAAAGATTGGGCATTAAAGTTGGGGGATGCATTGTGGGCATACAGAACGGCTTATAAAACACCCATTGGAATGAGCCCATACAGGATAGTGTATGGGAAAGAATGTCATCTTCCGGTGGAGTTGGAACACAAGTCATATTGGGCGGTCAAAGAATTGAACATGGACTTGAATGCCGCAGGAGAGAAGCGGTTGCTTGCACTTGATGAGCTTGAGGAGCTCCGACAAGAGTCCTATGAGAGTGCAAAGTTGTACAAAGAAAGGACCAAATGCTATCATGATAAACATTTTAGGCCTAAATTTCTGAGGCCGGGTATGAAAGTCCTTCTTTTCAATTCAAGGTTGAAGTTGTTTCCGGGAAAGTTATGTTCCAAGTGGTATGGGCCCTATGAAGTTGTTACTGTTTTTCCATATGGGGCGGTTGAAATCAAAGATTTGAAAAGTGGGAGAACTTTCAAGGTGAATGGGCGTCGTCTGAAGCCATATTATGAAGGGGTTTCGATCTTGGAGATGATTGATGTGATTGACTTAGTGGACCCAGAGGAGGCCACCTAATTCCGTTTGAGCATGACGTCGAGCTTAACGACTATAACCAAAGCGCTGATTGGGAGGCAACCCAATGTAGGTAACATTTACTGCTTTCCGTATTTTCTGTTCAGCTATCTTCATCTCTGCAGTTAGGTGGTGTTGTGTTTTCTTGGTTTATGCCATGAGGACATAGCATGGTTTAAGTGTGGGGGTGGTGGTAGTTATATAAAAAAAATGTCTTCCGCTTTTATGGGTCTTTTATTTCGTTAACGTGTCGAACTACGGTGACCTGAGCCTATTCATGTTGGGTAGTCCGCCCACATTAATGGGTACGTAGGCAACGAAAGTGCGGTCAAAATGTGTGTCAATTTCGGCATGCAAATGGTCTAGCCAAAGACATTAAAAAAGGGAGGCTCACCGGGAGACAACCCGGATTTGTATGTATTTTGTATTAAACTGGTGCTACTGAAGGGTATTTTTCTCTGTTTAATGATGTGCAGGAGAGCGAGGCGTGGAAGGAGCAAAAGTCCTAGGCCCTAAAAAAAATTGAAAAATTGAAAATTGGCCCAGGCAGAGCATGACTCGTGCTCATAAGCACGAGTGGGAGCACGAATGGTGGAGAGAGCTCGTTTCAATCAGAACGATTGGGAGGAGGCACCACGAGTCGTAGGCACAAATTGGATTGAAGGGCACGACTCGTGCTCCTGAGAACGAGTGGGAGCACGAGTGGAATTGGGAAGCTCAATTGTGATCATAACGACTTGGGTGATTGGGCACGAGTCGTGAGCACGAATGGGATTAAGGGGCACGACTCGTGCCATTTAGCACGACTCGTGCCAAGTATAGATTTAAAACCCTTCAGTTCCCAAAAACCTGTTGCAATTCCCTCTCTCTCCTCCTTTAAAAACGCAGCTGTCTCCCTCTTCTCTCTCTACCCTAATTTTGAAAATCCTTGCTCTCTCTCTCTAAAAATTCCCCATCCAAGCCTTAAAATCTTCACCCCAAACTCATAAAATCCTTTTCTCCACCCTACTTAACCTCCCTAAACCGAAAATCCCATCCCAAAATCCTCCCTTTTTGGTGAATTCTTGAAGAAAATTTGAAATTTGAAGATTGTGGTGGGTTTGTTAATTGCTTGGTGTGGTTGTAGATTGGAGCAAGATTCTTTGTGGGGGTGGTGCTACATTGATCTTCTCTCTCTTCTCCGAGTTTCTTCTCAAATTCCGGTAAATTTTCCGGCCAATTTTTCCGGCGACCTAAAGGTTAAATCAGTTTTTAATCCTCCTGTGATTTTAAGTTGTGTTGGTTGTTGATTGTTGATTGGTGACATTGGAGGAAGGTTGGGATTGTTTGGGATTATTATTTTGTTTCAAATATTGTGTTGATTATTATTGAGTGAATTATGGGGAGAACAAAAGATAGTAGTAAAGGGAGTAAAGGAGGTGACGCTCCCGCGAGAAAAAAAAAGAAACATTGTTGTTGAAGAACCCCCACGAATTCCCGACGATTTCATTGGCTTGACAAAATTGATGGAGGCTCAAAATAATAAATGGAGAAACTTAGCAAATGGAAGGGATGTTCAAGTAACGAGATTCTTGTGTGTGGAAACATTGAATAAGTTAGGTCTTTATGATTTGGTTGCGGGCTTGTTGAATAACATCGGGTTAGGAGCGTTTTTGGGAAAGAGTGTGGGGGTGTACAAGCGGGTCACGCTTGAGTTTTTGGCAACATTAGAAAGAAGGGAGGAAAACGGAGTGAGAAGCGTTAAGTTTAATGTGAATGATATCACGAGGACCCTTTCATATGCAGCAGCTCGGGAATACTTGGGAGTGAGTGAGCCAAGGGGAGAGTGGTCGGAAAGGGATAGAACGGTGGAGACGTTTTTCTTTGAGTTGACGGGCAAATTCATGCAGAAGCCCTATGTGGTAATGAAGTCTCTTTCCCATCCTGCTTGGAAACTGCTTTATAGGGGTTTGTCTATGACTTTTTATGCTAATGGGGAGCCGACACAGATGAATGCCCTACAGTTTGCGACAATGGAGTGTGCTTTATCCTCCAACACTGTGATTCCAGATTGGGTTGATTTGTTTTTCAGGAGATGTGAAGCTTTAGCAGTCAATGGGAATGGAAATATTCCGGTGGGAGGCATGGTTACTTTATTGGTGGAGAATTTTGTGCGCAATCATCCTAGAGCGGTAGGGAATGCGGATGGGCCCCTATTTTATGATCGTTTCTTTCTATACCGTTATGACACTTTTGAAAGGATAGCAGGGCATAATGAGGCATTGAAGTTTAATTATGGAGGAGGTAGGAGTGTTAGATGCGCACAGGGAGTGGCCTTCCCTTATGGACCATATGCACGAGATTGGAGGATGGCTTATGTGGAAGATATGACGTTGCGTGACGTGGTGAGAGATAGAGGTGAGAGAGTAAGTGATGAAGAGGAGGAGCCTCAGGAGGCGAGGACCACCAGATGAGAGATCAGTTTGAGGTCAGGACTAGTGGAGGCTATTCAGGTCAAGGCCAGGGCCAGTCGAGTATGGCAGGGGCGTTTGGTAATTGGGATGATATGAGAGTGCATTTAGAGGCTCAGCACCAGAGAGATGCAGAAGAGCGGGAGAGGAGATATAGAGAAGAATGTGAGGCCCGGGAGGCACAGAACGTGATGTGGCACACTCGGTTTGATTACGTTGATAGACGATGGGATGCTCAGGACGATAGATTGGAGGATTTGGAGGAAAGGCTGGACACTACGCAGAGAATGGTATATCAGCAGGAACTTTGGATGCAGCAGCCAGAGCCGAGGCATTATGAGTCGGTTCCAGATGAGCATTTCGCGGAGATGATTAGGAGAGCCGACAGACGCAGACAGAGGCAATTGGCTAGGGAGGCACAATTCCCGAATGGGGGCTTCGGCCCAAGATATTGAGGGTACTTTTCTTATTCCCTTTCCTTTTACATTTAAACTGTCCTGATTATTTGTTGTTGGATACATTGAGGACACTGTATAGTTTAAGTGTAGGGGAAAGGGTGGCACCTTGTATATTATCTAAAAAAAAAATTAAAAAAAAAAAAAAAAAAAATAGAGTGGCTAAGTGAAAACCCGAAAGGGCACTTAGGTAAAAGGTGAGAATTTGAGTAGATAACATCCTTATACACCGGTGTGGAGACATAAGGGGGAGTTCGGAGTTAGGGTAGGATCATTTTTGGAGATGGAGGATTGTGTTAGCGGCGTTAGGATAGAAATCCTCGTGCATCTTGGAGTAATAAGGGGGGTTGGCGAATGGCATGAGGTAAGTTTTTGTTGAGTACCGTTTTCTTAACATTAACTTTTGATTGAGGGAGTACATTATGTAGTGTGAGCAAGTGTGGGGGAAAATTTAGGACATTTCAGTTTCCCCCCACTATCATTGTGAGGGCCCTAGTTTGGATGATCATTTTATTATGGAGTTTGATGGCAAGCTAGGGCCATTGATTTTTCGTTTGGGGAGTCGTATGGAGACGGAGTTTTGTACACTCCGGTATTACATTGTTGATTGATTGGTATAGACGGGTAGAGGAACTAGGTATCATTTTCTTCCACACATCTGCTTTAGACCAATTTTAGATTGGAGTTAGGATATTACTCAGGGACGAGTAATAGTCTAAGTGTGGGGGAATTTGATGAGGGGATTTTATACATATCATTTACCTATGTTTCCAGATTATTTACATTGACTTTTTATGTATTTAGTTCAGTTTTGATGTTATTTGAGTGATATTTTGTAAAGTGAGGTTTTGTGAGAAACAATGCACTTTAAGGGTAGTTTTGTCTTTTTCTTTGTACTTGATCATGGAACCGAAGAATACAAGTTAGTTGTTAATGAAAAAGGGCAACAAAATGGCCAAGGTTCAAACTCGGGGTCAAACAAAGTCAAGGGATGAAGGTCAGGTCAAAGCAGAGTCAAAGATGGAGATTTTGGCACAAGGCAAGAGTGGACAAAATGAAGCACGAATGAAGAAGGCCAGAGCACGACTGGGGCACGACTGGGAATTAAGCACGCCTCAGAGCAAGCTGATCAGAATGAGTGAGAGGCTCTAGCACGACTCGTGAGCACGAGTGGAATCAACAGGGCACGACTCGTGCCAATTAGCACGACTCGTGCCAGGCGCGTATCATGACGTCAGCGGAGCGTGTGGAGCAGATTTGCATGATTTTAATTGATTTACTTTCCTAGTTAGAGAAGGACAGATTTTAAGGAGTATATATACTCCCCTTTAGAAGACTTTTGGAGGTACCTTTGATTTTATTTTCTTGCCTAGGTTTTTGAAGCATTAAGGGATTTTGGGTTTTCAAGGTTTTGCAATCTGTCCAGGTTTGATGTATTGTTGTTATTCATATTTTGTGATCTTTATCATGAATATGAGTAGCTAAATTCCCTTTTCATGGATTGGATGTAGTAATTGTGGAACCTCTATGCTACTTTAAGTTTTAATTCTTCCAAACTCTCTCATTCTTATTTGATGAATTAATTATCATTCTTTAATATGTTTTAGACTGTTGCACTACCGTGGACGGTTTATTTAAAGTACACTAATTCATCAATTAGGTTGGATTGTTGACCTACCGGAATACAAGACAACCTAGATTCATTTATTTCTTGTGGACTTAATGAGTTTCTTGAATGTTGTTTTGACCTACCGGAATTTACAATAAGATAGAAATATTAAGGTTGCAATCCGAACACCAAACGTCCCAACCCTTAATCACGTGAAAGAGTCTTTGAATGAGATTGTTAATTTTATTATCAAAATCATAGCATAGAGGGGATACAATTATGAAATCCAATCCGTGAATTCCTTTGATCTGATTAAATCCTTGTTTCTTGCTTTATTGTTTTCTTCAATTAAATAGTTTAATTTCTCATTTTAGTAATTCAGTTAATAAACAAAATCAAAAACCCCTTTTTGTTACTTTCTGCATTGATTAAATTTACTTGTTGAAACACCCAAGTCTCTGTGGTTCGACCCTTACTTGTACTGCTACTCCGGTAACTTGTACTTGCAAGGTATTTTTATTACACAGTGAAATTTTTCTCCATCAGTAAGCCATATTACTCTAAACCCTAAACACACACACACACACTTCAAGACATTCAAACATCTTATATATCTCAGTATTCTTACTCTCACACCCGAGGGCCTGAGTTGGAGTAACATCCAACTTTGACCTTAACGGTGCTTATTTGTGTTGTGTTCTAGGTATATCAAACCACTAAATATATCAAGCCAGATATCCTGAAACCGCTCTTGACCCTGAAAAGCTTGGCGTCATCAGTGGTTCCATTGCCGGGAATTCGACTTTCATTTGTTTTCTCGTTAAAAATATTTGTTTTCAGACACACTTTGTGTTCTAAACAGCTGACTGTCAAAAGACACTTCTTTTCAGTCATTTTCTTCTTTTCCAAGCATGTCTAGAATTTTGGAAAACGCCAGTCATTTGACCCTGGAGGAGGAAAACCAGGCCTCACCCTCCACTATTAATAAGGATAAGCAAACCACCTCTGTTTCAACCGGATGGGGGCCCGTTCTCAGCCACAACACAGCCTCTCCCCTGGTTAAAAGGCTATACACAAACTAACCGACCAGATACGAGCTGAGAAAGCCCAAGCCCTCCTAAACAATAGCCCAAAAACTCCCCAATCTCCTATAAAAAACACCACCTTAAACACTCCACTCTCCTCGGAGCAAATCCTGAGGAGGCAAGAGATTCTGGCCTCCAAATCCAAGCTGATCGCTGAGGCCATGGCCATTGCCGATGCTCAAATGGAAATGTTTGAGATAGAGGCCAACGGCGGACTGCAGTTCCCTCAAGGATCACAAAGGTTCTCCCAACTAGCTCCCGCTAAATCGCTTGCTAGCCAAGCTAGGGGGCAAACCGGGTTGAACCAACCCTTGATCGCGGACAGCCGGCCAGACGCAGTGTGGTGCATGTCAAAGATAGCGAGGAGGTTGGAGAAGAAGCACAATCAAATCGTCGTGCGAAATCCCACGCCAGACCCTTGGTTCCGGCCAGGGAGAAGGTCGTGATTCCACGTGCTAAAAAATAGAAGGTTAAGAATCAGAGCCCTGAATTCGTTGACTTTATGCAAAAGATGTGGGAGACCCATCAAAAGGCAGCCCAGAAGTGTGGCCGGACCATGGACGCCTTCAGCGACAAGATCGTGCGGGCACCTATTCAGAGGGGCAAGCCACCCCAGATGGACACATATGATGGCTCCAAAAATGCCAAGAGCCATATGGGACGATTTGAGGGACAAATGGCTCTATTCTCCTCGGACGAGTCCGTGATGTGTAAAGCCTTGGCTGCAACTTTCACGGGCAAGGCCCTATCTTGGATGTTGGCTCTCAAACCTCGGTCCATCCAATCTTTCAGTCAATTTAGAAACCTCTTTCTCAATGCCTTTGCTGGGGCAGGGGAGCCCGCTAGACCAAAGACAGATCTTGTCTGCGTCAAGCAGGCCCCAAACGAGGCCACAAAGGATTACATATCTCGGTTCAGAAAGGTGAGCGAGGAGATTGTGGACTTGGAGGAGGGGGACATCAGGCTCTGTTTTGAGGGCGGCCTCAGCTCCTCTTTCCTCAAAATGAATTTTTCCTCCAGCTGGCCAAAAACCGTAGAGGAGATGTATGAAAGGGCCTCTGCCATTGCATCCGCTAAAGAGCCCAATGTGCCCGCTCCCCGAGCTTCAGCAAAGGAAAGGATAAGCCAAGTTCAGGAGACTACCCCAGAGCCTGCCCGTACCAACAACCAGGGCAATAACCGAGGCCGCGGGTCGGATAAACTCCGGAAAATGGTGGATGAAACAGTTTATACCCCACTAACCGAGCCAAGAGTGGTAATCATGAGAGCCTCAGACTTCCCCCCTCCTCACCCAATGCTCAAAAAACCAAATGAGAGGAGTAGGGCCAAGTTCTGCAAATATCACAATGACCACAGTCATGGCACAGAGGACTGCTTCCAGTTGAAGCGAATTATTCAACAGAGAATCAACGACGGGGAGCTAACCAAATGGGTTAAGCAAAAAATAATAATCAACAGTGGGCACGAGGCACGCATGGCCCGGAGAGGAATGAGATAGATACTTACGATGACGATTTGAGGGATTATGACATTAATTTCATTGGCGAGGAGCCTCCCTCCAACAAACAGCTCTCCATTCAGATTCGAACACTTGAGAAAGTTTTTTCAGTCCCCGCAATGGCTCCTGAGGAAGAGCAAGAAATAGGGTTCAAGAAAAGTGAACTTGCCTCCTCCCCATTTCACTCTACTCAGCCCCTAACTATCCATATGAAAATCAACCGGGCCAACATACACCGGGTTTTGGTTGATACAGGCGCGGCCAGGGACATACTCTACTATCATACCTTGGTAGGCATGAGAATGATCGAGGCTAACCTGACTCCATATGCGGGCATGCTTGAGGGGTTCACCAACCACGCCGTAGGGGTAAAGGGGACGATTGTGTTTGAAGTAACTATTGGGGAAAAAACCATGCAGAAGACGGCCAAAATTACATTCATGGTGGTCGATCTTCCTTCCCAATACAATGCCATTCTCGGCGTAACTGCTCAGGCCGAATTGGGAATAGTTGCTTCGGTTCCCCATCAAAGGGTGAAATTTAACACCCCGGGCGGGGTTGCTACCATCAAGAATCAGCCCGGGAGATTCCTCCAAGCACTTGAGGAGAAGAGAAAAGCTAATAAAGGCCAGACGTCCTGCCCGCAGATAGAGGGCGAGGACAAATTGAAGAAGGGAAAGGCCCATGCACTTGTGCCGGCACCCATTTCAATTGGCATACTTTCTTTCCATACCACAAAGGTGGAGCTCAAGACGAGCAGAAAATCAAAGCAGTTGGCCCCTATAGAGGGAGGTTACATTGATAGGGGAATTGAGGGAAAGATTGACCGCGAGGTCATATACTCCATGGCAGCGCTGACCGGAGCCCAGGTCAACCCCCCAACTATTGTCATTGACTCCTTGCACAATCATGAAATCAGCGACCTTCAACCTAACAACGAGCTCGAGGAGGTGGTAATCAACTTCCACTTCCCCGAGCAAACTGTTAAGGTTGGGCTGGAAATTCACTGCGAGGAGAGAAGGATCCTCATCGAGTTCCTTAGAGCAAATTGTGATGTGTTCGCTTGGAGGGTGGAGGATATGCAGGGAATCAGCGAGGATGTGATCCTCCATAAAATCAATGATGACCCATCCTTCAAGAACATTCACTAAAAGTCTAGGTACTTCTCCCTGGAGAAAGAGATCGCAATCAAGGAAGAGGTGGAAAAATTGCTAAAAGCGGGGATAATAAAGGAGATTTCCTACCCCAAATGGTTAGCAAATGTAGTAATGGTCAAAAAATCCAACGACAAGTGGAGAATGTGTGTTGATTTCACAGATCTCAACAAGGCATGCCCCAAGGACTGCTTCCCTCTTCCTCGCATAGACATATTGGTGGATTCAATAGCCGGCCACAGAGTATTGAGCTTCATTGACGCATACTCCGGCTACCATCAGATCCAGATGGCTCCTGAAGATGTCCGCTCCGTAGCTTTCATCGCTGCGGGCAAGACTTATTGTTACACCATGATGCCCTTCAGGCTAAAAAATGCAGGAGCCACCTATCAGCGAATGGTCAATCTGGTCTTCAAAAACCAACCAGGCAGAAACCTTGAGGCCTATATTTATGACATGGTTATAAAGACAAAGGAAAACTCCCACGAGCTCGACGTGGAGGAAACCTTCCAAAACTTGCGCCGCAATAACATGAAACTAAATCCCCTAAAATGTGCCTTTGGGGTGAAGGCGGGCAAGTTCCTTGGATTCATGGTCAACCAGCGAGGAATAGAGGCTAATCCCGAAAAAATCCAAGCACTGCTGGACATGAAACCTCCTGCTTGCGTAAAGGATGTACAGAAACTCAATGGTCGCATCACCGCACTTGGCCGCTTCATCTCGCGGTCAGCAGAGAGATGCCTCCCCTTCTTCAAAACTCTAAAAGGGGGGAAGAGAGCTGACGAATTTGAATGGAGTCATGAGTTCCATCAAGCTTTTGAAGAAGTCAAGACATACCTCGGGCAGCCACCTCTACTCAGCAGCCTGGTGCCTGGGGAAGAGCTTTTTCTGTTTTTGGCAGTTACTGATCTGGCAGTAGCTGCTGTTCTTATAAGGGAGGATAATAACTCCCAAAAACCAGTTTATTATGTATCTAAGGCATTGTCCGCCGTAGAGGGGCATTATCTTAATATAGAGAAGTTAGCTTACGCCTTGCTTGTATCTGCTCGAAAATTAAGAGCTTACTTTTCTGCACACCCTATTATTGTACTCACTGAGGCCCCGCTTAGAAAGGTTTTACACAAACCAGAGTCCTCGGGGAGAACGCTATCTTGGTCTATCGAGCTCACTGAGTCGATGATATGATTATCCACTCTAAAGGCATGGATGGACAACACCTTGTCGACCTGGAAAGTTCTTTAAGCGGTTAAGAAAACATTCTATGAGACTGAACCCTGCAAAATGCACATTTGGAGTGACAAGGGGAAAAGTGCTTGGGTATATGGTCACAGAGTGAGGCATTGAAGCCGATCCCCGAAAGATCAAAGCCATAATGGACATGAGGCCACCTCGAACCCAGACAGAAGTCAAAAGCTTTATGGGTAAGTTACAGTTGTAGCGTTGTGAGAAGAATTTTATCTTTTTGAGTCGCCACCTATATTATTCGTTTGGAAACATAGGAAAACCATTTTGAAAGAGATTTGGGTTCGGGGCTTAGGTTATGGAATGGGTAGGTCAAGGAGCATCCATTCCACCCAATCCGGAGATCAGTCTTGCTAAAGAAAAGAGAGGTTTTCAATCTTTACAATATATAGAATTAAAGAAAACAAGTAAACCCTAATCAATTTCTTGATTAGGAATGTCGGATTGTATGCTTCGAGATCGCCTCCATTGACTGAAGGGACTCTAGGCTAATCCTTTTGATGGGATTACACTACTCTAAAATCAATAGAGAGGTTGAGAAGAGAAACGAAAGTTAAAGGATGATTACCTTTTTGTGAAGGGATTCGGACAGAGTTTCGACTCAAGTTTAGAGTTGAAACTTGATACGGACAGAGCTTCGCCTCGATCCTTGATTTGGATCTTGATTCGGACGGAGCTTCGCCTTGGTACTTTGATTTGGGCTTCGATGTTTGTTAATCAACAAGGTTGATGAACAAACTTTGGGAGTTGTTTGTGAGTGATTTGAAGGAGTCTTTCGTGGAAAGAAACCAACAAAATGTGTGTGTTGTGTGTTTTCTTGATCAAGGATCAGAATTGTCGACCCCCGAAACACTGAAAGTCATCCAGTATTTATAGGAGGTTGGAGAGGTGAAGGTGGAGAGGTAAAATCCCCTAGGAAGGTTCCAGAACTCAGTTCTGATTGGATACCCGAATTGATAAGGTTTTATCCAGAAAGAGAGTTTGAAACGGAGAAGGGAAGTGATTCTGTACGTCCTGCCGAGGGGATATCTCGCGCGAGATATGATATCTCGTGCGAGATAAATAGTCATTTGTTTATTTTGTCCTCTTCAGTTAATCCGTTAGTCAGTTAGGTCCAAAACTAACGAGGTTAGTTAGAAACTTAACGAAACATGACGAAATTGATATGCTCTCATCAAAACATAAAAGAGAGATGAAGAGTAGTGTAATCATGTAATTATGAGTTCAGAATGGGGTGTCTACAGAGCCCCTCGGCGACAGGTCTTATGAAAGAAGAAGTGTCGTCGATAGAAAAGACATCATTCTGAACACTGGGATGGTCGTGCCGCACGGCTGCCTACGTATCTCTATCGGAGAATCAGACCAAAACGTAGTTCAACTCCAAAACACGAAAAGGTTGCTTTAGGTATTTTGAAAATCATTTTTGAAAATCGAGGAGATTTTATTTTTGAAAAGGCAAATCCATACTGAGGAATCAAATCATGACCCAATTCTGAATATACCTGTCTGTCTGAAGATTCGCCTGTTTGGGCTTCGAACCTGCGGGGGAAAGATGTTAGAAAATAAAGGTTTACCTGTCCGGTCCTTTGCGTCCTGTTGGTTTTTCTTTTGAGACTGAAGTGAAGTGACGATCCTGGCGATTCGGGACCGAGCTTTTGTTGAGGTGACGATCCTGGCGATTCAAGATCGAGCTTTTGTTGAGGTGACGATCCTAATGATTCGGGACTGAGCTTTTGTTGAGGTGAGTACTCGACATACTACCTGTAGATGCTTGACACACCTAGTTGGTGACGATCCTGGTGATTCAAGACCGGGCTTTTGTTGAGGTGAGTATTTGACATACTAACCCTAGATGTTTGACACACCTAGTTGTTGACGATCCACCTGTCTGTGCGTTGAATCGGGCTTTTGGTAAGGTAAGTATTTGACACACTGACCCTAGATGCTTGACGCATCTTAGATGTTTGACACACCTAATTGTTGACGATCCACCTGTCTGGGCGTTGAATCGGGCTTTTTGTTGGAATATGCTTGACGCATGGCACTTGACGTGATGGATGCTTGACGCGATGGTTGCTGGACACAATGGTTGCTTGACGCGATGGTTGCTTGACGCAATGGTTGCTTGACACAATGGTTGCTTGACGCAATGGTTGCTTGACGCAATGATTGCTTGACGCAATGGATGCTTGACGCGATGGTTGCTTGACACAATGGTTGCTTGACGCGATGTTTACTTGATGCAATGGTTGCTTGACGCAATGGATGCTTGACGCTTGAAGAGATGCTCGACGCACTTAATTGGATGCTTTGCTATATGGAAAGGTAGATGGTAGGCGAAATCCAAACACTCAACATGTTTGATCTAAAAGTAAGCACTTGACGTGCTTTAATTCCTACAAGAGGGTTAGTGAAAGCATTTGCATAACAACATATATTCACTTAAGCATTTGTTTGTTCAAGATGATCAATGTGCACTCGACTCCAAGAATCAGCGGGGAGAATGAGTTCTATTATGTGAGATTGAAAATTGTTTGTGTGATTTAGATTTTGGTTCAGAAGACTAACTCGTGAGGTCCATCTAAAGATCGAATGAGACAATCGTCTAATAGGATTCCTTTGAGATAACCCAAGTTCAACACTAAGGTTCAGGATACTTTAGAATTCTTCGTTGTCGCAGGACTTTTTCATCGTCAAGCCCCTAAGTTTCTCGTGTGATGATCATTGACTAAACAAGTTCTAAACCACTCCAATGGCTTTTGCTATGTAGAACTTATGCTGCCTACTCCAAAGCACTTGACACTAAGCCCCAAGACTTCTTGTATGATGTAGATGACTTCGTGAACAGGTTTGTGAGGCTGTGTAAATTGAAGAAGGATCCCCTCCTTTTTCCCTTTGAAATTTTTTTTTCTTTAGTGACGTACCCTTGTTTTTGCCTAGACCGCCCTTTCGGGTTTTCAATCTAGCGGGCATCTCTTTTGCGTCTTTTGTTTTTGTGCTCTAACTTTTGCCTAGGCCGCTCTGTACGAGTTTTCAACCTAGCGAGCCACTTTTTTTTTGAAAAGTATGTTTACTCGAAGGGGACTCAGTTGGAAGAATCTCATTAAGGAGAAAGATGAGATCTTGAGTTTAGTTGAGGAGAGACGGACTCTATTTTTTTTTTTTTTGGGAGTGATATTCTCTAATGATGAGAGTGAAAAGTGACAAGGAGAAAGATCCTAATATAGATTTGATTACTCTTTCAAGTAGAGATTGACTGGGGGAGGAAAGGTTAGGAAGCCCCAGTTTTGATGCTTGGATTTCAAGAGTGTGTATGAGAATGGCTAAGAGGAAGCCCCTAGACTCAACAAAGAACGCTACATGGCTCAAAGGTCTAGAAAAGTTGATCTTCCTTTAATGGACCTATGTATCATCTAGAAATTTCTTAACGAGTTTGAAAAGAAAGCCAATCGTTAGCATGACTTAAGGCTAAACATTTTTCTTTATTGATGGATGTTGAAAGTCTTCTTTATTTGCGCTGCCATTCAGGCTTCATAGTAAGAGGATGTTAAGGAATCCTCTTTTCTTCGTTGGTATCACTTGACTCTTCTTCTTTGTGGGAGAGTGCTTCTTGCCTTTGTTGAAATCCCATCTTTGTTGTGGGGCGATGAAGGCTTGAGAGTTTTTCTTCTCTTTTTTTTTTTTTGATGCTCTATTTTTGCCTAGGACGATTTGAGGAGTTTCGACCTAGCGAGTTTTTTTTCTTTTGTACTCTCAAAGCCTTGAATTGAGTAGCCCCACTCTTCTTGGGATGAATGTTGATAGCAGCGCCTTTGGCTTCCTTCGTTTGTTGATCTTCGACTTTCAACAGGAGTAATGTTTAGCCTTAAGCCTTCTAATGATAGTTTTCATTTCAAACTTGTTTAGAAGTTTCTATTTTTCGTGATGATTTAAGGAATGAGGGTCCACTATTCAACATAGATCAAATGATATTCATAAAGAAAAACAACTATTGGGAAAGTGTTTAGGATAAAGAGATAACTTTTATTGATAAGGAAATTCAAAACAGACTTGATAGTTTACTTGACACAAACTAGAGAGGATAGAGATGGACTAGAATGACATAATGACTCTTCGAGAACATACTAGGAAGTTGACCTAATCTATATTTTTTTTCTTTTCTTTTCTTTTTTTTTCAAAGGAAAAAGGGAGAGGACGATCGGAGCCCCAAGGTGGTGATGCTTCAGTTGATCTTGTCGGCTTCATACAAGTCTTGGATGGCATCCCTCAAATTGTAGCAATTGTTGGTGTCAAGACCACTAAAGTGATGGTAATCGCAAAATTTGTCGTGGTCCCAATCTTCTCACATTTTCTTAGGATGATAGTCCTCCATTGGCTTCAGTTTTCCTTGGCCTACTAGATCATTGAACATTTCCTTAAGAGTAGCCCCACCAAAATCATGATAGGTACGACCGGTGCTCCCCTTTGTTGGACAATTCTCCTTTTCTGAATTCTTTCTAAGACGGATCAATTCATCAATTCTAAGGCCCGATTTATGGAGTTCGAGGAAACTAGGAAAGTAATTGCCGGCAAGCTTCTCTTGGTACTCTTCGCAGAGACATTGAAGTAGGATATGAATTTGTTCATCTAGGCTTGGCCTATCAACGATTTCAGTCAGTTTGGTCCTCCATCTTTTGACGAAGTCTGCGAATGACTCATTCGGGAGTTGCTTGGTTTGCTCAAGGTCTCTCCTAGTAGTGAGGTAGGTAGTGTTGTCCTCGAAATGTTCTTGGAAGGCACAACTGGCGAGTGGCCAATCAAGCCTTATGGAGAGTGGAAGAGTCATGTACCAACCTCTGGCGGCGCCATCAAGGGTTTGAGGGAAGCATTGAGCTAGCAAGTTGTCATCGACACCCATAGGTAGCATGGCCCAAGAGTAGGTTTCCAGATGGATTTTTGGACAAGTAGTGCCATTGAATTTTGCAATGTCGGGTGTCTTGTACTTTCTAGGAAGCTTCGACATGGATTGGCGAAGGGAGTCATAGTCAATAGAGATCGAGGCTCCCTTACTCACATTGAGGGATGCAAGTTTCTTGTCTAGCATTGCCATGGTAAGGGGTTCGTCCTTGCTTTCTTTCTTGGAAGCATAACTTTCATTGTCAGAAGAGGAAGATGATGAGCTAGGTTCATACACCTTTTTCTTGTGCTTGCGGTGGTTTTTAGCCTTCTTAGTGTATGATACTTCATCATCGGAAGAGGTCCTACTCTCTTTCTTCTTTGAGCTTAATTCGGCCAATTGTAGTTTCATGGCTTAGAGTTCGTCAACCATGGCTTTCATTTCCCCGGCTTGGATTCTCCTCTCAAGTTCTAATCGGGCCTCCATTTCATCGGCTTGGGCTTGTAGCATTTCTTCATATCGAATCCTTTGATCCTCAATTTCCTTCTTGAGTGCTTCAGAACTCATCATATCGAAAAGAAATTGAGATGCTACCATTGGAGAGGTAAGGGAGCTTGACGACCTTAGAGATGAACTAGAGATATCCCGACGAGACGCCTTTTAGAATATTAGCCCCAAACGATCCTAGATGGAGAAAAGGATGATGGTTAAAATTACCTCACGAGCGATTTTTTTTGAAGTTTTATTTTTATTAGAGACAGAGTTTTGACTCAAGGAGGGAGCGCACATTGATTATCAATCACAAACACAGATTCTGCAAATAAAGTCTCGCGCGAGACGAGGTCATCTCGCACGAGATAACCATTCGGAAAGATGGATTTTTCCTCTTTTTATTTCCTAAATTCATGGTCGGACGGACAAAGATCCATTTTCTATCTAGTATCCTAGGTAAATCTTACAGGCATAATTCGAACCAAACCTAAAGACTTGGTAATTGACCATTCTTTGTAAAATGAAGCCACGTAAAATTGACCGAAAGGATTTTTTTTTCTTTAAAGGGACTTCCGAAAGGGTCATTCCGAAGGGACATTTTCGAAGGGACTTTTTCTTTTTCCGAAGGGACTTTTCCGAATCCTTTCTCGATAGTCAATTTTACATTAGCTTTATTTTGGTCAAAGATAAGAAGAATTACCGAGTCAAAACCGACCGGTCACGGAGTGTTCCTAGAAAGACAATCTACATGAAAATGTGGCGATGCAAGGCTGGAAGGCTAGGCTCCCCACGATATGACAATCTAGGTGGATTGAATACGCGGAGTGGGATGATCCAACTTCGGAGAGACCGGCGACTAGGTGGTTACCGTCATCCGTCCTTAGTGTGGGTCCCGGGTTTATAAAGGGTATGTAGTGCAATGACAGTTATATCATGAGTGCGCGTGTGTGAGAGTCAATCTAGGTGATAGAGTAAAATAGAGATTTTATTGAAAAAACAAAAGAAAAACAGATAGTGACCGCACCAAGTGGTTGCCTACGTTTCTCCCAAATAAGGAAGACTCAGGTCGTCGTAGTTCCACAAAAAGAGAGATAAAGAGAGATAAACAAATTAATTTACAACTCCCGAATCCCCAATGAACTGAACTTTAATTAAATAAAACTCAATCGCACGCAGTTCATAAATAATAATCAATTATTTAAATGACCTAAAGGTTCGAGTTCTACACCTTAAGGGAGGCCTTAAGATGCGGGAACTCTGCAGATAATGAATTCTGGGATCCCCCCTTGCATGTTCGGCTCTCGTCTTGGACTATGAGATAAACGGGAGAAACCAGAAAATAACCAGATTGCCGAGGCGATATCTCGCGCGAGATATGATATCTCGTACGAGATATGCCTCATCTGAGAGCAGAAAATCGAATTTACAATTTTTTTTTTGAAAACTTCTCTTTTAATTTTGACGCAAGTTTAAGCCTCTTAATTTTAAGTCCCCAGCGGAGTCGCCACTGTAGCGTTGTGAGAAGAATTTTATCTTTTTGAGTCGCCACCTATATTATTCGTTTGGAAACATAGGAAAACCATTTTGAAAGAGATTTGGGTTCGGGGCTTAGGTTATGGAATGGGTAGGTCAAGGAGCATCCATTCCACCCAATTCGGAGATCGGTCTTGCTAAAGAAAAGAGGTTTTCAATCTTTACAATATATAGAATTAAAGAAAACAAGTAAACCCTAATCAATTTCTTGATTAGGAATGTCGGATTGTATGCTTCGAGATCGCCTCCATTGACTGAAGGGACTCTAGGCTAATCCTTTTGATGGGATTACACTAGTCTAAAATCAATAGAGGGGTTGAGAAGAGAAACGAAAGTTAAAGGATGATTACCTTTTTGTGAAGGGATTCGGACAGAGTTTCGACTCAAGTTTAGAGTTGAATCTTGATACGGACAGAGCTTCGCCTCGATCCTTGATTTGGATCTTGATTCGGACGGAGCTTCGCCTTGGTCCTTTGATTCGGGCTTCGATGTTTGTTAATCAACAAGGTTGATGAACAAACTTTGGGAGTTGTTTGTGAGTGATTTGAAGGAGTCTTTCGTGGAAAGAAACCATAAAAATGTGTGTGTTGTGTGTTTTCTTGATCAAGGATCAGAATTGTCGACCCCCGAAACACTGAAAGTCATCCAGTATTTATAGGAGGTTGGAGAGGTGAAGGTGGAGAGGTAAAATCCCCTAGGAAGGTTCCAGAACTCAGTTCTGATTGGATACCCGAATTGATAAGGTTTTATCCAGAAAGAGAGTTTGAAACGGAGAAGGGAAGTGATTCTGCACGTCCTGCCGAGGGGATATCTCGCGCGAGATAAGATATCTCGTGCGAGATAACTAGTCATTTGACTATTTTGTCCTCTTCAGTTGTTCCGTTAGTCAGTTAGGTCCAAAACTAACGAGGTTAGTTAGAAACTTAACGAAACATGACGAAACTGATATGCTTTCATCAAAACATAAAAGAGAGATGAAGAGTAGTGTAATCATGTAATTATGAGTTCAGAATGGGGTGTCTACAACAGTACATCAGCCGTTTCGTCAATCATCTGACTACCATGTGTGAGCCCATCTTCAAGCTTATGAAGAAAAATGTTGATACAGAATGGAATGAAGAATGCCAGGATGCCTTTGAACAAATCAAGGTGTACCTAGTAAATCCCCCAGTATTGTGCCCCCCGCATGGATAGAAACCTCTTCTGCTCTATCTCACTGTCACTGACACGGCAGTTGGGGCTATGCTGGCCCATGAAAAGAAGGATTCTCGGGTAGAAACTGCCATTTACTTTGTTAGTCGAAAGCTGCAAGGGAGTGAGCTCAATTACTCGGCGTGTGAAAAGACTTATGCAGGACTAGTCTGGGTAGTCGGGAAACTAAAACACTAAATGCAGGCCCATTCTGTGAATTTGGTCTCAAAAATGGACCCCATCAAGTATATTTTCGACAAACCTTCCCTTTCGATGCGCCTAGAAAAGTGGTCATTCTTCCTAGCAGAGTTTGACATCAACTATGTAACAATAAAGGCAATCAAGGGTCAAGCACTATCAGACCATCTGGCAAATTTCCCTAGCAATGAGGACCAAGGGCCTGAATCCCAGTTTCCAGATGAAGGGATCTTCGTTGTCGAGCCTGAGAATCGATGGCAACTCTTCTTTGACGGAGCTGCTAACAAAAGGGGAAATGGCATAGGAATGCTGTTGGTAGACCCGAAATATGAGCATACACCAATAGCCGTCAAGTTGAACTTCTCTGACACAAACAATGCGGCAGAGTATGAAGCCTGTATAGCTGGTTTGGAGATTGACCTAGAAATAAATGTCAAGGAACTCGAGGTCTACGGAGACTCAGCCCTGATCATCAACCATGTCTCTAACAAATGGAAGACTGTGGATCCTAATCTACAAAAGTATTATGCCTATATGGAAGAATTGACAGAGCAGTTCAAAGAGGTGACCTTCCACTACCTACCAAGAGACAAAAATAGATTTGCAGATGCCTTAGCTACTCTAGCCTCATTGGTAGAGATCCCTGAGGGAAAGGCAGTAAAACCTTTCAGAGTGGGTAGAAGGGAAGCCCCAGCCTTCTGTTGCGAGATAGATTTGGGACCTGAGCTCGTCGAGGAACCTTGGTACAATCAAGTTTACCAGTTTCTCAAAGATGGGGAGTCAGCATTCAAAGACGAAGAGGGTAAGCTGAAGGAAGGTATCAAAGCCAAAAGCTTGCAAGCCTTAAAGCGGCTGGCCTCTCACTATATCATCCTAGGAGGCGACCTGTACAAAAAGCGATACCAAGGACCACTCCTTATGTGTGTCACCAAAGAAAAGGAAAGAGAGCTAATGAGTGAAGTCCATAATGGTCCCTGCGGACCTCACATGAACGCAAGAGCGTTAATGCAAGTGATCCTCAAAATAGGTTACTACTGGATCTCCATGGAAACAGTTTGTGTTCAGCATGTCCGAGAGTGCGACAAATGCCAGCGGTTTGCCAACCTTAATCATCTCCCGCCTCACGATCTGTACTGCATGACGACGCCTTGGCCGTTTGCAACTTGGGGCATTGACGTTATAGGGAAGATAGCCCCAGCTGGAAGCAATGGGCATGAGTTTGTGTTAGTGGCAGTGGACTACTTCACAAAATGGGTGGAAGCAAAGTCTTATAAGGTCCTCACTTCCAAGAAAGTGGCCCAGTTTGTCAAAGAAAATATCATGTGCAGATATGGGGTGCCAAATTAAATCATCTCGGATAATGGGACACACTTTGAAGGAGAGTGCGATAGATTGTTGTCAGAATTCAAAGTCACTCGCCACAAATCATCCCCGTACAGGCCTCAGACCAATGGAGCGGTAGAAGCTGTATATATGACACTTGAGATAATCATCCGAAAGATGGCCACTAGCGGTCGTGACTAGCCCGAAAAGCTACACCTAGCACTCTGGGGCTACAGAACTTCTGTCAGAATGGCCACGGGAGAAACCCCTTTTGCCTTGACCTACGGAATGGAAGCGGCACTACCGGTAGAATTGGAAATTCCGTCGCTAAGAGTCCTCTTGGAAAATAGCATCAACGAAGTAGAATGGTTGCATAGCCGACATGATGAGCTCGCCCTATTTGATGAAAGGAGACTAAAGGCTATGGAACATACCCAAGCCTATCAAAGGCGAATGGCCAGAGCATTCGACAAAAGGGTCAAGGCCAGAAATATCAAAGAAGGAGATTTGGTACTGAAAGAGAAGCTCCCTACCAGAGACAACCCTCTAGGAAAGTGGGAACCTGTTTGGATTGGCCCGTATATAGTGCAGAAAATACTATCGGGAGGAGCAATGAAGCTTACAGACTTGGACGGCAATCCTTTTATTCACCCGGTCAACGGTGACAAGCTCCGCCGGTACTATGTCTAAAACAAAACATAAAAAAAGAAGAAGAAAAAAATAATAGTGCAAAAAGAGTAATACCCAGCTAGGATGAAAACCCTGAAAAGGGCGGTCTAGGCAGAAAATAGGGTCGCACATAAAAAAAAATAATAGTGCAAAAAGAGTAATACCCAGCTAGGCTGAAAATCCTGAGAAGGGCGGTCTAGGCAGAAAACAGGGTTGCACAAAAAAACAAAAAAAAAAAACAACAGCAAAACAAAAATCCAAAAGTTCATTAGAATGAACTACGAAGACTTGAGCCCCTTAGCCTTTCTTGTAAAAGGGGAACGTAGGCAGCCAGAAATGGTTCGGTCTAAACAATAAATAAGACATTCAAAGTTTTCATGAAATGTGTCTCGAACAATTTCTAAGATAATATCTCTTGTTATTACAAATTAAAAACTTCTTGATGAGTTCAAACACGGTCTACTCTTGACTCTCCTAACCTGTTACAAAGACAAAAATATACAATAAAAGACCTAATCAGCTAATTGTGTTTGCAAAAGACAATATGTAAATGCTCGAAATAGGCTTATCAGTTGTCAGCAACAGAGTCTTCCTTGCTCTTCTTTCCTCGACCTCGACCTCGTCGAGTGTTCTTCCTTTTCTTCTCAATGATGTCAGTCTCCCTCATCCCTATATCAGGTACCCTCAATGGAGCCTCTATCAAGCCCGTGTTAATAAGTGCCTTCTCTACCCTGGCACGAGTTCGTACCTCCTCCCGCTAAGCCTCGGTGAGAGGAGAAACCTCCGATAATCTCTCATATCGGACTTCCATGTCTCTAATAAGATCGCCCGACTGATTATGGCGACTAGCCTTTGCCTCGGTCTCCCTCAAAGTCCTGCTAAAGTCAATATCGGCACCCAATAAGGCTTGGCGTCTCTCTCCCAGAACAATCTGAGTCGCCCCCATCTCCCTCTCGTACCAATCCAAGTAGGCCGTGGTCAAAATGGTACTCTTCCTGTTCTTGAGAATGGCCCTGGGTGGAAAAGCGGCATATGTCCATGATCTCGAGAAAAAGGGAAAGCTATCTGGACCTCTCATGTCAAAAGGTGCCACCTCCATGGTGAGAATGTCCTCCCAGTCATCCAATGGCTCCTGCAAGGTCTCGAACTGTCTAGACACTAAGCAGGGAATGTAGAAAGACGACAAAGATAGCCCTGGAACCCTCACTATGTAGGACTTCGGAAATGTCCTACGAGTTTGCAACCTCCAGTGAGGCACCCACCAATGAATATCCGAGGTAGACAGCCGAGCCATCATCAGCTCCCAGCTATCCTGATCCTGTTGCCTCGGTGCACCCCTCCAAGAAATCACCCAAGGACACTTGGTAGGCAAAGCCCCAGGTAAAGCCCCGAATCTCTCCTGCAACCATAAAGTCAGTACAGCTGGGCTCCCAGACCGCATGAAAAGGTCCCCCTAGCCATCCTGTCAATGCTGTGCAGAGTCTCTCCCAAAATCAGTGGGACAATATCTCTCCCAGTCCTGCAGTCTCTGACCATGTCCAAATGACCGCTATGGCACACTCCGAAGGACTCGACAGTAAATAAGAAAGAGAATACGTAAAGGATAAAGGCATCCATAGATACCGTGGTCACAGCAGTACCCAAAGACCTGAATCTTCTCGGAATATCAGAAATGTCAATCCTATCAGGAGCTATCATCATCCCTTCGGCTTCTTTCGAAGAAATTTGCAGAAAAGATGCTAACTTTACGGTCACTGGCAAATCCCCGATCGAAGAAATCAAAATGGCCTCAATTTTTGGACCCCCAATCAATGCCCGGAAATCCTCGAAGGTTGGAACGATGTCATTGTAAGAAAAGCAGTAAACATGTCTCCGGACCGGTTTCTCCATGGCAATGATTGGACTCGACAATTTTTGGTTGAAAATATGCTTTGAAATCAGTTGGGACAGGCCAAAGTTGGAAATGAAATGAAAAGACCCTTCCTTGGTTTTATTTGCAGAAAATCAGTTCAGACAAGGCACCTAGCCGTGTGGCCTCTTTTTCTCAGGTCCTAGCCGGGCGGCTTCATCCGCTTCTGTTGAAAAAAAATCTGCAGCAGCCAAAGCTGCTGCCCAAGTGGGATTCTCACCCCACTTTCTCAATAAAACCTGCACAAAAACACTCCCAAATACCATTCATACATTCATATACCACCGTAACACATTCCCCCTCAATTTTTGCCCCATTTCCATGCAAAAAACTGCCCCGAGGCTCAAGTAATTTGCAAAACAATAAAATACCAATAACAATTAAAAAAAAAGATCATTACATGTCTTTGCCTCATTGGCTCCCAAATAAAAAATAATATAAATTGTTCATCATTTGTTCATTGTTTTCTCTCTCCCTCTCTAAGTGTGCACCAAAAGAACCCTAAGTCTCTGACTCATCGTCGCTGCTCAGTTCATAGAGCTCGGGGTCCCTCAGTAGGTCTTCATCATCGCTTACGGTGGTCAAGTTGATGGGCACATGCTCATACTCCGCCAGCTGCTCTAGAATATCAGTGTTAGGCCCTTGCCCCCGGGCACTCCACTAGTAGAGGATAAGTAGTACTCCGAGGCTGATGATGTAGAAGCCGTGCTCCCGACATGCCTCCTCTTGCGCTCAGGCTCCTGCGCATTTCCCGCAGCCCTCAACGCGCAAGCCATCTTTCTCAAGAGAGACTGAGCTAGCTGCTTCAAGCCCATGTTCTGCCGCACCAGAGTGTCGTAAGTGCGAGCAGGGACCTGCGAGAGAAGAAAAGCTCAGAAAATCCCAGAGAAGTTCAGAATTGCAGAAAAGAAAAAAGCCGAAAAGAAAAGGGATCCATAGTTACTTACAGTGCTATGGCAAAGTAAACTCAGCGTCTCGCGTGGCTGGAACAGGCACCATCAGCCTCCTCGGCACTCCATTCACCACATAAGAAAGGTGAGCTGGAGGAATAGGTGGATCAATCGGCTTTGCCTCCCCGTACCCCTGGGCAGCAGCTATCTTCACCAACCTCTGTGGCATCTTCAAACGCTCCTCCACAAAGGTGGCGTGCGGAGTGGCATGATCAAAATAATCCTCCGCAGCCAAACCAACCTTATACTTGTCCCTCTCATCCTCTGACCAGTGCCTGGGCTACAGCATGAAAGGAGGAGGATAGTGAGGAGTAATGGCGCCCAAAGGAGGGATATGACCGTGCTGCCTGGAAAACCGGTCCCCCAAGTAGATGATGTCACAGGTCAAGCTTGTCAACCACCTCCTCTGCCGAGTCACAGCTACGGCATCTCCCATAAGAGCCTCCGGATATCTCCCCCAAGGATAGAAGCTCACCCCCTCACAACCGTCCCCATTGATGACAGGCCTCACCATCTTGTAGTCAAAAGTAATCCGGGTCTTCCCGGTGAACTTGTCCCTAGCCTCACCTCTCCAGCGCACCATAGCCGGGAAGATAGCGGGATCATTCTGCTGGTTCCAGGGAAAGAACCCGATCACCTCGCAAAACCAGACCTGCATGTCTGAACATAAAGGTCATTTCTCTCGCAAAATCTTGAGGACACAAAAGGAAAAGAAAGAAAGAGAAACAAGAATACCTCCAGGGCAAAAGAAAAGCAATCTATGGAAGCAGCCTTATTCCGGCTGTACAAATCTAGAGCAAAGTAAAGCTCCGCCAATTCGGCCTCACCCCAGGAGACCTCCCCAACCGTGGCCAAATCAACCAAAGAATCCAACAGACAAATCATTGCCAACATCCCAGAATTGGCAAAAATGGTGACAGATAGAGTCAACCACAAGAAAGCTCTTGCGAGCTGGTGAGCAGTCACCTCATTAGCTGCAAATCCCTCCATACACCTCAAAATCTGAATCTCAACTAACCGAGTCTCCATCCCTAGCCCCTTCGGACAGAGGGCAAACCCCACATAGTCCCTAAACTCAGCCTCAGAAATGTGATCCCTCCATGTCAGAGACCGATCAGTGAACCTCAGCCAGTAATAGCTATAAATCGGTGGGAGTCACCGTATCCTCTCCCCAGCCCAGATGGAAGCTGTGAGTTGTGTCCCACCAAAACTCAGAAACAGCTTGGGTCAGCCCCTTACTCTTGGACGTCACGTGAATGCCTCAGCTGATAGCCTCGACAAAGGCATGAAGACCCGTAGCCTCAACTAGCTGCCTAGGATTGTGGCCATCCTTCTCAAAGTTAGGCATCCTCTCCCACAATTTCACCGCTATCTCAGAGGGTCCCCGTGATTTTCTCTCCTGCAAGTAAGCACAACAAAGGTACGTTAGTCCTTCAACTTATCTCAGAAACATGCATATATTCACAAAATAATGCACACATTGCCAAAGAAAAGCATTCATAAGAAGTTTTCTAGCATCAATTGCCTAGAACACGTGTCTTTCATCATTTGAAACACGTCACCCCGAGCACATGCTCTCCCAAGCACAAAAGTTCCAGTTTTCACAAAATTCTTTGTATATAAATTTTAATCTTTCAAAATGGCATGCATGAATCATTTTCATTGTCCAAAGTCTTGTTTTCACATCCATGATCAGGAGTTGACCTAGTTCTAGCACATGCAAGAACTCCGTCCCATTTTAGGCATTATTTTTCTCACTTTATTTTCAAAAAATGAGTCATTCTCATATTTCTTCGAATAAATTGTACATGCATGATTATTCATATCCTTAGCCTCGTAGATCAATCGTCAAATCCATAAAATCATCAACAAAATCACCAAGAAAATCCAAAAATTCCCAAAATTCGAGTCTAGCCCTAATCAATCAAAATCGATGAAATCGAGTAAATCGAGAGTGTTTACCCCAATCAATTGAGGTTTCATGGACTTGTGCTCCCTTTTACCGGGATAGAACTTAGAAGTGGACACCGCGAAGTCATACTTCCGCTCGGTCCTCACGAACTCCCTCCGTCTCAACCTCGCAACTTGAGACAAAGTCCAATGCGCTTGGCGAGGCCAAATGTTTTCTCCTTGGTCCATTTCAAGCAATAGAAAGCTAACGAGTGAAAGCCTTGCCATTTCTCTCTCTTTTCTCTCCTCTCTCCTCGACAGAACAACAGCAATAATGGTTGCTGCTACCCGTTCCCTTTCTGTTTAAACAATCTGGTAAAATTAGGTTTTAAGTCGGGCGGCTTCTTTTTCCCCATCTCATGTCGGGCGGCTTCATTCGCCTCAGACTGAATTTACACTTTTGCCCCTGGACTTTCCATTTAAGCAAAAATTTCCCGTTATCTCCAAATGGAATAACGTTTTCTCCAAAAATTTCCCGTTATCTCCAAATGGAATAACGTTTTCACCAAAAATTCCCTGTTATCTCCAAATGGAATAATGTTTTCTCAAAATCCTCCGTTATCGCCAAATAGGATAACGTCTCCTTCGGGAAATCTCCGTTATCGCCAAATGGGATAACGTCTCCTCCGGAAAATCTCTGTTATCCCCGAATGGGATAACGTCTCCTCCGGGAAATCTCCTTTATCGCCAAATGAGATAATGTCTCCTCCGGTATCGCCAAATGGGATAACGTCTCCTTCGGAAAAATCTCCGTTATCACCAAATGGGATAACGTCTCCTCTGGAAAATCTCCGTTATCGCCAAATGGGATAACGTCTCCTCTTGAAAATCTCCGTTATCGCCAAATGGGATAACGTCTCCTCTGGAAAATCCCCGTTATCGCCAATGGGATAACGTCTCTTCCGGAAAATCTCCGTTATCGCCAAATGGGATAACGTCTCCTCCGGGAAATCTCCGTTATCGCCAAATGGGATAACGTCTCCTCCAGGAAATCTTCGTTATCGCCAAATGGGATAACGTCTCCTCCGAAAAATCTCCGTTATCGCCAAATGGGATAACGTAAGGTGACAGCCTCCGAATTGTCAAATCAAGCTTTAGCTACCTCTATCCCTGCTATAGCGACGTAAGCTATAGCTTCTTAAGGTGACAGCCTCCGAATTGTCAAAATCAAGATTTAGCTACCTCTATCCCCGCAATAGCGACATAAGCTATAGCTTCTTAAGGTGACAGCCTCCGAATTGTCAAATACAGCTTTAGCTACCTCTATCTCCGCGATAGCGACATAAGCTTTAGTTCCTTAAGGTGACAGCCTCCGAATTGTCAAAATCCAACTTTAGTTACCTCTATCCCCGCGATAGCGACGTAAGCTATAGCTTCTTAAGGTGACAACCTCTGAATTGTCAAAATCCAACTTTAGCTACCTCTATCTCCGCGATAGCGACGTAAGCTATAGCTTCTTAAGGTGACAACCTCCGAATTGTCAAATCCAACTTTAGCTACCTCTATCCCCGCGATAGCGATGTAAGCTATAGTTCCTTAAGGTGACAGCCTCCGTATTGTTAAAATCCAGCTTTAGCTACCTCTATCTCCGCGATAGCGATGTAAGCTTTAGTTCCTTAAGGTGACAGCCTCCGAATTGTCAAAATCCAGCTTTAGCTACCTCTATCTCCGCGATAGCGACGTAAGCTTTAGTTCCTTAAGGTGACAGCCTCCGAATTGTCAAAATCCAGCTTTAGCTACCTCTATCTCCGCGATAGCGACGTAAGCTATAGCTTCTTAAGGTGACAGCCTCCGAATTGTCAAATCAAGCTTTAGCTACCTCTATCTCCGCGATAGCGACGTAAGCTATAGCTTCTTAAGGTGACAGCCTCCGAATTGTCAAATCCAGCTTTAGCTACCTCTAT
The DNA here is from genome assembly GCA_022495995.1 of Adenophora triphylla var. japonica. Classification (NCBI taxonomy): domain Eukaryota; kingdom Viridiplantae; phylum Streptophyta; class Magnoliopsida; order Asterales; family Campanulaceae; genus Adenophora; species Adenophora triphylla. Next base: position 102,795 of record JAFEMH010004190.1, on the reverse strand, counting down.
CTCCGCGATAGCGACGTAAACTATAGCTTCTTAAGGTGACAGCCTCTGAATTGTCAAAATCAAGCTTTAGCTACCTCTATCTCTGCGATAGCGACGTAAGCTATAGCTTCTTAAGGTGACAGCCTCCGAATTGTCAAAATTCCGAGGATCCTAGACATGTTCCTAACTGTCTAGTGGTTCCAGAACTACGATCATGGTTTGATTCCTCCGTGATACGTAGGTAGCCTTTCAAAAGGTCCCGCCATCCGACCATATTGGTCACCCCCCTTTACCACTTCTCAGTAGTGCGTTACCCTTTCAAAAGGTCCAACCATCCGACCACATCGGTCACTTCCTTCATTTGGCATATCCCCAGCAGGACCAGCCATTCGACCTCTTAGGTTACTTCCTTTCCATCTTCATAGCAAGAGACCAGTTTATCTTTGCCATTCCCTAGTGGATTCTGAACTACGATCATGGCTTGATTCCTCCGGAATACGTAGGTAGCCTACTTTAGGTTCAGCCAATCTGTCACATGTGACACCCTTTCCCTAGTGGACCCAGAACTACGATCATGACTTGATTCCCCCGGGATACGTAAGTAGCCTTCCAAAGTTTCAGCCACTCGACCTCATTGGTCACCCAATTCCAATCCATCTCGGCAGTTCGCTAGATTGGATTCTCACTTTTATCGACAACCCCACTTGCTTTGCAAGTACCGTTGTCGAGGGGCTTCTGTAAGTACCCAAATCTGGCTCATGCCTTCCGGTTAAGTTTTCTGACAATTCCCCAAACTTTCATAGAGTTTAGGGGTGATTCGGGAACTTTTACAAACTTTCCAAGGGAGGAAGGACCTGCTAGGAATTAAAATTCCAAGCAGGACCTCGCTGGAAAGAAGCCTCTAGCTGTCACCTTGCATGGATCTAGAAACAAGCTGACACGATAGAGGATAACGCCAGACGGCTTCTTTTGCCTCAGATTCACGCCGGACGACTTCTTTAGGAAACACACTGCAGCCTATAAATAGAGGCCTCCTCTATTCATTTTAAAGGAGGGATTTCAGCACTGTTACTCTGCCCCAATTAAGGCACGAATTTCCAGAAACTAAAAATACTCAAAACTCACCTCCCTCATACACAAATCCCATCATAATCTATTCCTAAATAGGAAAATCCCCTTGGAAGATAGAGAGAACCAACATTGGTAATCTCTCCTTCCTTTCCCCTTGATTTACTCTCATTATCTTGCTTTACTTACTATTTGTCATTTATTTTCTTGTTATTTGTCATATATATTGATTTATTGTCTTAAAGTTCTTATCTTTGCAATGTAATCATCATATTCCCACTCCCCCTACACATAGGATTCATTGGAGATCTTCTACCAAGGATGAACAAGGGTCCACAAGTGGCTTGTTCTAGGGAAGATCTACCACATGATGATGTGATGTCCCTTTATCTTTGTACATAAAAATGCAATCTTTATTCATATTTTGTAATCCCCTTCCCTTGATCTAGCTTTCCAAGGATTGTCCACCTTATGAGGCTTTAAAGGACATAGAAAAAGCCATAAAGATCATTCCTTTTACTTTATGTCTCTAGTTTAATGATGTTCATTGTATTATTTACATTAAAAATGCAATCTTTACTTTAATGTCCTTCTCCCCATGTCCCTAAAAGATGGATCTCTCTCCGAGGATTGTCTAATAGCCTTTTAAGGCACGAAAGACATAAGATGAGTATAAAGATCCAATCTTTATATCCCTTTCCCCTAGTCCCTTGGTTCTTGGAGCATTCCGTGGTGAGGATCGGTGAAAAGACTCCATCTTTACATCGTTTTCGCCATTAAAATGCCACAATCTTTGTCCCTTTAGAAACCGACGGATCTTAGTCCTGACATCTCCGATAATCACTTGAGACAAACATAAAATGTCCCTATGAATCTTTATCGTCTCAAGATGTAGGATCGATGGGCAAAGATTCATTCTTTTCTAAAGAGTCTCATTCTTGGACTTAAAAGACGAGCCCCTCTCGATCAGATGTGACTAAATCCACCAAAAAACGTTAGTTTAAGACATACCAAGGCTCTTAAGCCTACCATGGTTGATTAATCTAACGGGAGGGTAGAAAAGTCCCGTAATGATGATCACGAGTCCAAAGTGAGCACGGGGTCAAAATCCCGAAAACATCAAATCCAAGGAATCCCGAGCTATAACCTACTTAAATGGTTTATATGTCCGGAAGATAAACTTGGCACATTCCCTCATATTTTCAAATCACACACACACACACACACACACACACACACACCGCACATACAAGCACAAACTTCTGATCTAGGAAGACTTGCATTTGCAAGGCTCCTTGGGTGAACGCAAAACGTTCTTCCCAAGGAGTAACTTAACCGCCGGACCCTTATCCTTTTTTTCAAAGTTTTGAGGAAATCAAAATGGCGTGGCGACTCTGTTTTTCAATAAAACCGGTGTCTTCAAACTGAGGTGAACGGCGACCCATAAAACGGTTCAATCCCGAGGGCCCACATTCACAGTATGTTAACCGCTAAATAGTTTAACTCGGTCTCACTCTATGTTCTTCTTAATTGTGACGAGGTTGAGGAATATGTCAAGTAAGCCATTGATGTTATGTTTACGCCTCGTAGATTAAATTATACATGTTTAATTACCTGCATATGAAATGCCTTCTTTAACCCTATTGCAGAATGTTTGAAGATTTAGCTCGAGATTTATCTCCAGAACTCATCGCAATTAGGACAGACAAAGAATTTCCAAACTGGCTAAGGAAATATGTAAATATTTCGTTTCATTCAAATTTATTCTATACACTTTTTTAAACATTCAATCTTAAAATTGTATTAAATTGGTTACATATTGTCTTATAGATAACTGTACATCCGGGTAATGCCAAAGCTGCAAGGTTAAGACATTTAGCAGCAACTCCGTACTTGAACGTTAATTTATACAACAGTTATTTTGTGAATGGCTATGTGTTTCATACCAAAACTTATGTGGACTCTAAATTAACGTGGAATAGCAGTGTGAATCTTAAAGAAACCTTGATTATTATGGTGTCCTGAAAGAAGTAGTCGAGGTGGAGTATTTTGGTGGAAACAATATTGTCTTGTTTAATTGTGAGTGGCGAGATGCTGTGCGAGGTGTTAAGAAGCACGCCATATTTGACCTCGTTGGTGTAAAGGACTCGTCCACATTTGTTGGCGACGACGTCTTCATCTTAGCATCTCAAGCACAACAGGTATACATGACACCCTACCCTCGTCGGCGATCCGACGGATGGTGGGCTGTCTGGAAGACTAAGGCTAGAAGCATGATTGACGAACATACAACTACAAAGTAGTCATTAGAAACACCCTATTAAGAGGATGAAATGCCAGTGCCACCTAACGTTTCATCAGCTAATCATCCATTAGATGATGTCACTCATATTCCTCAAAATGTTGATGAACCTGAGGAGGATTTCTTACCAGTGAATTTTCCACCTCATCTGCCTCATTCAGGTCATCTCGTGCACATTGAAATTGATGAATCAGAGGAAGAGGAAGAGGAAAAGGAAGAGGAAGGGGACGTCGAACTAGAGTTTGATTCATCAGAGTCCGAAGACGATGATGAAGAACTTGAGTTTTGTAGTAATTCAGAGTCCAGTGATGAGGATGGGGACGAAGATTCATAGTAGTTTAGCATCTAAAAATCTGTATTTCAATGATCATACTCTTTTAACTTATGTATTGTGAATGCTTTAGATTATTAGAACTTTAAATTTATTTTAAGAAGATCTGTTAATATATTGTTTCCTATTGTTAAAGTTTCCTATTTTAATATTTTTAGAGTATTTAGATGTATTGTGGATACTTTAGATTATTAGAACTTTATATTTATTTTAAGAAGATATGTTAATATATTGTTTTCTATTGTTAAAGTTTTATATTTTAATATTTTTAGTGTATTTAGATGTATTGTGAATGCTTTAGATTATTAGAACTTTAAATTTATTTTAAGTAGATTTGTTAATATATTGTTTTCTATTGTTATAGTTTTATATTTTAATATTTTTAATTTATTTAGATATGAGTTCTAGTAGAGCGGTCAGGAAGACACGTCCGTTATACACATCTATTACTGGGACGCAACCGTCCCGATCTGATACCGGTGCTACCGGTGCTGGTGATGCCGACCCTACACATAGTAGTACCAGCTCCTCCTCTGGGCTGGTACTACTATGAGTCCCACTCCTGTCGATTATGAGGGGAGGGCGTATCACTAGATATCGCCACATTATGCACAGTAAGTAACTCTTCATTAATTTGATATAACTTGGTTCCTTTTTGTTTTATATATAATTCATTATTTAAGTTAAAATGTTATTGTATAAATATAATTGGCAGGTTTGTAGGTGCATACCCTACCCCCGGGACAAAGATTGGGGCGTATTGGCGGTCTCGGATCATGCACGAGTTTTGATCCAACTGGAAATCATTGTCACATGAGGAAAATTGAAGGAGTATGCTTGGGAGGCATTTAAGGTAATGTGTTAATGATTTTTATTTAAAACCTAAATGTTAGTTTGTTATTAAAATGTTATAATTAATAATGATTATACCATTTTAATTTTATAATGTTATCATTATATGTTGTAGTTGAAATTTACATGGGCTGAAGAGATCGACGAGGGGATGGTTAAACATATATTCATGCAGCAGTGTCAGAAGTTATTTCGAGATCATATTGATAACATATTTATCTATCCTTAATTAGTTTAATAGGTACCACGAAGTCTAAATTTTATATTCAGCGGCTGGAGAAGGGATTAGCGCCCGAGACACCGACTTGGATGACCGAGGAGGTGTTTCATAGATTTTACGAATATTGAGGGTCGGAATGGGCGTTAACGAAAGGCCAACAGGCTCGGGCAAATAGAGCGAGCTCCTCGGGGTCGGCGACAAAGCATACGATGGGAACGATCAACGTCGCTGAGCATCATATGCGTATGCTATGTATGTTAGTTTAAATGTAGTGTATGCATACTTTGAAATCAGTTTATATACGTATGTTAGCTGGGGAGCCATGTTGATGCTATAAAATCCATAGTTTTAGTTTAATGGATTTTGAACCAAACAGGACGGTTGTATGCACGTTGTTGGTGGGTGTTAGTGTAAATGATAAGAAATACATGGGGTGTTAGTTTAAATGTAGTGTATGCATGCTTTAAAATCAGTTTATGTACGTATGTTAGCTGGGGAGCCATGTTGATGCTATGAAATTTATGGTTTTAGTTTAATTGACTTTGAAACCAAACATGACATTTGTATGCACGTTGTTGGTGGGTGTTATTGTAAATGATAAGAAATACATGGGGTGTTAGTGTAAATATAGTGTATGCATGCTTTGAAATCAGTTTATATACGTATGTTAGCTGGGGAGCCGTATTGATGCTATGAAATCCATGGTTTTAGTTTAATTGACTTTGAAACCAAACATGACAGTTGTATACACGTTGTTGGTGGGTGTTAGTGTAAATGATAAGACATACATGGAGTGTTAGTTTAAATGTAGTGTATGCATGCTTTGAAATCAGTTTATGTACTGCTGGGGAGCCATGTTGATGCTATGAAATCCATGGTTTTAGTTTAATTGACTTTGAAACCAAACATGACATTTGTATGCATGTTGTTGGTGAGTGTTAGTGTAAATGATAAGAAATACATGGGGTGTTTGTGTAAATGTAGTGTATGCATGCTTTGAAATCAGTTTATGTACGTATGTTAGCTAGGAAGCCATGTTGATGCTATGGAATCCATAGTTTTAGTTTAATTGACTTTGAAACCAAACATGACGGTTGTATGCACGTTGTTAGTGGGTGTTAGTGTAAATGATAAGAAATACATGAATAACCTTAGTGTCGACTCTATAATATGGTAAGCGCACATTGTGACAAGATAGATAGCGAAGGTGAATCTAGTAGCTTCTTATAAAAGGGACACATATTCTCCTATATATATGAATTATCTATGTAAAACGAACCAAGCAGTTAAACATATGATTATATTTGTTTGTTTTAATGATTATAAGAAAGTGAACATGGCGCCGATGTCGGTTTTTTGGATGTGTTCGTTAGCACGCATGTTAGAACTCCTACATCCGCCGATCAACCTCCGCAGTGAGTTGATGATCGATCTGCATTGGCCTTTGTAAGTAAACTATCATTAAATGACTTGATTTTGAATATGTAAATTTATTTATGTATATTGTGTATATGATTATATTTGTTTGTTTTATTTTGACAGAATACATATCAAGTCGCCGTTGCTCCCGAAGGTACTCCTCCCGGCCAGCCCGTTCCATTCGTGCCTAAAGTTTGGAAAACGATCACCTCAGATGGACATCCAAAGAGAGGAGACAGAGTGTTAGGATGGGGGATCGCGGGCTGCAATGCCCATCGTCGTCGACCGGCCGTCGCGCAAATGTTTTCAGGCCCGATCCTCAGTATGCTTCGAGGATCGACTCTCTAGAGGCAAGCTTGGCTGAAGAGAGACGCGTGGATGTGGAGGCTAGGGCACAGGTTCCGGAGGCTCAGGCAAATGCTGCGGAGGCTCAGGCACAGGTTGCGCAGTTTTGAGAGGAGACGGATCGTCGATTTGCGATGATGATGGCCCAGATGCAGAATCTGCAGCAGCAGGGGAATTTCCACATGCACTCGAGTACCGGCTCCACTTCATCTGACAATATTGTAAGGAGCCTTTTCCAGTCTCCCCCCCCCCCGAGTTGATTTTGTGATGTCCCAATTTTGTACTATTTTATACTTTCTTGTAATAACATTTGTGATGTCCCCATTACAAGTCTCCTCCCCCTCCCCCGGATTTGGTACTAGGATGTCCCGATTTCCAGTCTCCCCCCCCCCACCGATTTGGTACTCTATTTTGGTTTCTAGATTTATAGTTTTAGTTGTATCAATTGTTATATCAGGTACAAAAAAAAAATATTATAATTGATATTTACGATTTTTTTATTTATTTATTGCAATATCAGTGGCAGAAATTTTCGTTGCTGAGTTAATTTATTTTAATTAAATTTTTATTTCACCGGCGGAACGGCGGCGGAAATTTCCGTCGCTGAGTTAATTTATTTTAATTAAATTTTTATTTCAGCGGCGGTTCCGCCGCTGAAATAAAAATTTAATTAAAATAAATTAACTCAGCGACGGAAATTTTCACCGCTGAGTTAATTTATTTTAATTAAATTTTTATTTCACCGACGAAATATTCCGTCTCTGAATTAAAAATTTAATTAAAATAAATTAACTCAGTGGTGAAAATTTCAGTCATGACAAATTGCTAATTTAAACCATAATTAAAAGAAAAAAAAATTTGGGAAATAGTAATGATAAGATACCAGATCCATCCACAATTTGCGAGAACTAATAAAAACAAGAAAGTTGGGAAATATTAATTTACACACCTGATAATATTTAATGATAAAAGATTTTGGATCTATAATGCCAAAACACTTTACTACGGAGTATTTACAATTAAATGTTTTACTTAATACTGTATTATAGTAGCCATAAATCAGCAATAATAGAATAGATGATGTCACGGCGAGAAATTAGCAATTTGTCATGATTGCGCACTTCATTCACACAATACAGAGAATAAATGCCCGTTTGATTTGACTTATTCTAAAGTGCTTATAACTTTTCATAAGTCTTTTTTGAATTGTTTGATTTTATTTTGGGCAAAATAAGTCATAAATCATGTATAAGTCAATTAAAACACAATTTCCCTTATAAGTTATAAGCATCAAGTCAAATGCTTAAGCCAAAAACACATATGAACAGTAAATAATAATAATAATAATAATAATAAAATAATAATAATAATAATAATAATAATAATAAAAATAATAAATGATAATATAATAATAAAAATAATAAAAATAATAAAAATAAATAATAATAATAATAATTATTATTATTATTTATTTATTTTTATTATTTTATTTTTATTTTTATTATTATTATTTTTATTATTTTATTATTATTATTATTATTTTAATATTTTATTATTATTATTATTTTATTTTTATTTTTATTATTATAATAGTAATAATTATTATTATTATTATTATTATATTTATCATTTTTTTATTATTATTATTAAAACGAGGATACTTTCAGAATACGAAATACTCCCTCCGTCCCACGTGAATAGATACCAAAAATCTTGACACAATAACTAAGGAAAATGAATATAATAATGAAAATGTGTGGTAGGAAATGAAGAGAGAGAATGAGTGGAGTTGGTTGAATAAATTGTGTGGTAGGAAATGAAGAGAGAGAATGAGTGGGTGGGGTAGGATGAATATAAAATAATAATTTTTTTTCCATTTTGGGCAGTGTCTATTCACGTGGGACGTCCCAAAAAGGAAATAAGTGTCTATTCACGTGGGACGGAGGGAGTATTCATTTAAGGTCAATGTCTATCCGTGTTTTTACTGTTCATCCGTGTTTTTTGATTCAGCACTTGGCCTAATGCTTATGACTTATAAGGAAAATTGTGCTTTAATTGATTTGTACATGACTTATGTCTTATTTTACCCTAAATGAAATCAAACGGTTCAATAGTAAATTTGATGCCTAGCTAGATGTTTATTTTTGGATGATGTTTGATGTGATTTGTACATGATTGTTTTAGAATGAGTTGAAGATTGTATTTGGACTTGTGAATTAGCAGTATACTTTTTTTTTATGAAAAAAATATGTTAGTTTTCGTGAAATAATAAGTTTTATAGTTGAATTATTAGAACCAAAATAAATTTAATAGTTAAATTATGAGAGCCAATCTTAGTGGTATATCTGAGTTGTTTTGTGGTTTTTTAATAAAATGTGAAAACATGTGTCTTATAGTTGAAATAACAGACTTAATTTAATTTGATAGTAAAAATACGAGAGCCAATCTAAATAAAATGTCAGTCTTTTTGATTATTTTTTTTTGGAAAAATGTGAAAAACTCTATACTTCAACTATAATATAAGAAGCAAATTACTCTTATACTTTAACTATACGAGCGGACTGGTATCTAATAAGAAATTAGAGCGTGCATATATTATTCAACTGTGGAGAGTACCCGGGTCTTTGAAATGTTGAGGATTTTTTTTAGAATTTTCAAATATATAGTCCTTTTATGATATTATACTTTGGATGAAGGGCCCTATAGAAAATGGCTCAGAACAAAACACACACACACAAAGAACAAATTTTACATATTCGATACTGTCAGTGCGCTGATACAAGTACGAAAGATTTCTATCAAAACTTCTAAAATGATAAAAATTGTAGGGCTTAGCTCACTCACATTTTTCTCTTATACACTAAAATAATTGTGAGACTCACTTATTAATTTATTTACTTTTTTCCATTACACATTTAAATTGTTAGCCTCACTAATTAATTTCACTCACTTTTCTTTACTCGTAATCCTTTTTATACTTACTTTTTTCTTAATTCTTAGGTCTCATCAATATTATTTTATCAATTTAAAATGGTGAAGTTTTTTGTCGAGACGGTGGAAAGTATATTATTAAAATCACTACTTTTAATAAAAAAAGAATTCCCCATGTGCAACTCCACTTGTTTCCAAATTATCATTATATTCCTTGCTTTCTCACTCCCTTAACTTTGCTGCCATTCTTGTATAGCATCCCTTCCTTCTTTCTCTCTCTAACCTTTTGATTCCCTCACTTTCTCTCTCTACATTCTTCACTTTCTCTCTCCATATTCTTGGTTTCTTGGTAACTAACCTTGTTTGGCTTCAGCCATGGCTAGTCTTGGGGATATTGGGGTTTCTGCCCTCATTAACTTAATTATGGCTTTTGCTTTCTTATTAGCTTTTGCAGTGTTGAGAATTCAGCCAATCAATGACAGGGTTTATTTTCCCAAATGGTACATTAATGGAGTTAGGAGTAGTCCAAGACACACAGGGGGGAATTTTGTGGGCAAATTTGTCAATCTCAATTTCAGTACTTACCTTACTTTTCTTAGTTGGATGCCTCAAGCTTTAAAGATGAAGGAGTCTGAGATTATTGAACATGCTGGTCTTGATTCTGCTGTTTTCTTGAGAATTTACATCCTTGGGTACTTTCAATTTTTCATCTTTATTAAGTATTTTTGTTCTTTGAATGTTGGGTGATGTATAATTGGTTCTGGGTACTTCCAATTTTCATCATTCTATAAGGAGTTATGCTCTTATAATGTTGGGTTATATTTAATTGGTTCTGGGTGTTTTTTGTTTTATCTGTTGTTTTTAATTTATTTATATTTATTTGCCAATTCTAATTTTCCTAGAAAATGGTTTGTTTTTATCCAATTGTGTTCTTGTTGAGACACTTTTTGAAGCTGGTATGTTAGGTTTTGTTTGATGCTGTTTTTCTTTTATCTGTTAACATCTGGTCTTAGTCAATTTATTTTTCCTGCTGGTTGTAGGTATGGTCATGGAATTTGTTTTTAGTTTTTATATTTTATTTTTCATCAAGTTTAAGGTATTTAGGATGCTGGCTGAAAGTTCAGAATTATGGATACTTCTTTTATGTTTGGTAGTTCTGACTAGTAGTTGTAAAACTCTGGCCTTTTTACAATTTCTTTTTTATTTTATTTTTTTTTTTGTGAAAGAACCACTTTTTTTGTTCATTTTCTGTGGTTTCTAATGAATTTTGGGAGTTTCATGTCATCTTAATGTTTGATTTGGGGGTTTGGCTTGGTTTTGAAAATTCACGAGAGTATATTTTTCCTTATATTTGTGTGTTTGTTGAGAAACTTTTAGAAGTTGGTAGTTGGAATATATATTTTCTGCTGTTTTCTTCACATGTCAATATCTGTCCTAGTCGTTCTCCTATCTCCTTGTGTTCGTTAAAGGTCTATGGCCATGGATTCATTTTAGAAAAAATCAGCATATATACTTAAATAAAATAAATAAGTCTGCATCACTTGGATTCTATTAAGTTGACGTATGTAGTTTTTCTTGGAAAATTGACAATTTGGACTGGAAAGTTGTCACGTTTAACTTATCTGGATTTTGGGCATTTCACACTCTGCTGTTATTTTCATTATTTTCTTTCTATTATGGGGTTTATCAGGTGTTTTCAATGGTCAATTATGCAATAAAGACATTGCAAATTTAAAGATGTTTTTCGAAATCTTCAATACAAATTTGCTCCTGTTAGACCAGTTCAAGGACATACATTGGAAGTATAGCTCTTCATTAAAGCTTATGTTGCTCTTTCCCAGCTCATACTCCTTGAACGAGTATTGAATCTTTTCCAATAACAATATATTTATATAGCTAACCTGAATGCCATGAGGAAGGATCCTATTTATGTTGACGAAGTTTTTTCATGAAAGATTGATGTTCGTGAGATTATGCCGATTTTGTTAAGATATACTACCTCCGTCCCGCCCGAAGTGTCCCAAATGGTCAATTCAAGTTAAGTTTGACTTAAACATTAATGCAAATCTAATCATCCTATTGAAATTTTAAAAATTGTTACTGATAAATTATTTATCAATAACAATTTTTAAAATTTCAATAGGATGATTAGATTTGCATTAATTTTTAAGTCAAACTTAACTTGTATTGACCATTTGGGACACTTCGGGCGGGACGGAGGGAGTATCATCTTTATTATTATTATTGTTTCAAAAGTATTATTCTTTTGATATGTTCATTTGCAGATTAAAAATTTTCGTGCCAATTGCTGGTGTGGCTCTCTTGGTTCTTATTCCGGTCAATGTATCTGACGGGACATTATCTTTCCTAAGCAAAGAATTGGTCGTCAACAACATCGATAAGCTTTCGATATCAAATGTCCGTCCTGAATCTCTGAAGTAAGTTTATATTCCTCTTGGAAAATAATAAAGATGATTATACCATGTAAGAGCATGTTAACTCTTTATCATGGGTCCGTGGAAACAAAGACTGAGGAACCTAGAGTTATTATAATATGCAGATGTAAATACATGAAAATAACAAGTTGATACTGCACATCCACAAATGAGAGAAGGAATATGTGACTGCTTTTGTTGTGTTTCCTTCCTTTTATTTTCGCAAGTGAACTGCTAATTTAATTTTATTTCAGATTTTTTGTGCACATATCAATGGCATACTTGTTTACATTTTGGACTTGTTTCATGCTCTACATGGAGTATGATAGAGTTGCAACTATGAGATTGAATTTCTTGGCTTCGCAACACAGGCGTGCAGAGCAATTCACAGTGAGTTCATATTTTAGTTTCTCTATCAATAAAATAGTTAGGTGCCTCTCTAGAATATTAATGATCGTATTGCAATATTGATTTTATTTTAATTTTTTCACCTTTTCACGTGCACCTTATGATGATGCATAATTGTAGCACATGATCTCTCAGTTTTGTTCGTTTATTTAAAACGGTAAGTGAGCCGGATAATAAACATGGAGTATAATGTTAATCAAATAGTCAGTACTTCAATAGATTCATTCAACACCAACTTCTTACATTCTTCAGCTGTAGGTTATGTGTATGTACGATTTATTTTATTTATTTCTTATTTTTTTTTTTTGTGTTTTCTTGTACCCTTTTTTCTTTAATGTTTTATTTGCTAAAACCTTTCCTTCTTGGTTTATATTTGTTTCCACTTCAAAAATTATTTGTATATAATCATGCGCCTCCATATTTCCAGGTACTAGTCAGAAATGTGCCGCATTTTTCTGGCCGTTCGACATCAGATAGTGTGGATATCTTCTTTAAAAAGAACCATCCAGATCATTATCTCTGTCACCAGGTACCGAATTTAATCTACTGAATACCCTTGTTATTCGTTTCTCCATCCGTGATACCTTTTGCTGTAAGATCGGAAAAAATCATTGTATATTGATGTGATATATGTGTATATATATATATATATATATATATATATATATATATATATATATATATATATATATAAATATACTTGTCATATTCTTTCAATTTTGTTCAGGCTGTTTACAATGCAAACAAGTTTGCCAAGCTCGTTAACAAAAGAAATAGGCTTCAAAATTGGCTAGACTACAACCAGCTTAAATATGAAAGACATTCAGCCAAGCGGCCAACCACAAAGGTATCTTCTATGTATTTAAAATGTACTGCAATGATATGCTGATTATATATGCAATGAGTCGTAACTTTTTTCGTTCAATTTTTCAGAAAGGCTTCCTTGGACTTTGGGGTGAAAGAGTTGATTCCATTGAATATTATAAACAACAAATTAAAGACTTTGATAGAAAAGTGAGTAGATGATACTTGTTTCTTTACCATAAATCGAGGATTCAATGTTTTATCTATAATATGTCGTTTGCTCCCTCCGTCCCAAAATAAATTCCACACCTTGACTTTTTTGGTCAAGTTGATTTTGAACTTTGGCCAATATTTTATGAAAATTAAACTATCTTCACGAAATTCTAAAAATATTTATTGATAGTGTTTCTAATGGCACATCAATAACCATTACTAAGATGAAGATAATTTAATTTTCATGACTTTTTGGTCAAAGTTCAACCAAGTAGACCAAAAAATCAAGGTGCGACATTTATTTTTGTGACGGAGGGAGCACTAGTTTGACTTACTCTGTTTTTAACAAACTAGTTTATCATTCTCATTTCACTAGTTAACAATGGAGCGGCAGAAAATTCTCAAGGATCCAAAGTGTATTATGTCAGCAGCATTTGTATCATTTAATTCGCGTTGGGGGGCTGCGGTGTGTGCACAGACACAGCAAAGCAAGAATCCCACTCTTTGGTTAACTAATTGGGCCCCAGAACCCCGAGACGTCTACTGGAGAAATCTTTCTATACCATTTATTTCCTTGAGCATCCGTAAACTTGTGATATCAATCCTAGTATTTGCTTTGGTTTTCTTTTACATGATACCAATTACGTTCGTGCAATCACTAGCAAATCTGGAAGGTCTGGAGAAAGTAGCTCCTTTTCTCAGGCCTGTGATCGAATTGTAAGTAACAATTTTCTTTCTTTGCAGTTTAAGTCGTTAAATAGTTTCCTTTTTGGGTTGTCCCGAAAAATTGTCCCACTTCTATAATAGGAATGACTATAGTGTAATTTTAGCTAGGTACAAGCAAGTAAAGATTGGTCCATAAAAACTTTGACTTGTCAAATGGGACAGTGTTTTGGGATGGAGGGAGTTGTATAATCAGTTACCACATGTTTTAGAAACCATATTTGCTATCACAAATTCTTTATCTGAGTGCATAGCGACCCTTAGGCATGCTCCTGCTTTTTAATGAACTATTTTCTGTTGTCACTTGAAATGAGACCAGTAATTTGTAATGCTTACCAATTAATCTGCCTTGTAATGAACTTTGCTCGAGAATGTAAAAATGATACTCCCCACTACTAGAAAATTGTCTTTTAGAGACTATTTGTTTGAGATAGCAATCTTTAATAGTCCCTATTTAACCATTTTTGGGACGGAATTTCTCTAATGATCTCTATTTGGGACATCATTTTTCTAATGGTTTAATTCCTTAGCCCCCCCCCCCCTGCCCAAACCAAAAGCTATAAAACTCACATAATTTACTAAAGCCCACATACACCCGAGAGCCAAATCAAAATTCCTTATAAATCAACACCCCTTTGACTCACTCTTATACTTAGCTATAGGAGCGGACTGGTTAATAATTTTTTTTAAAAAAAAATACTTTTCTTTTGTAAAAAAAATTAAATTTAAAATTTTTTTTTTCTAGTCATATACCTTAGGTATAGGAGCTGACTGATTAATAGAATATGAGATTTTCTTAGTATTTTTTAAGAAAATGTGAAAAGTTGTAAAAAAAAAATTACTGAGGAGCGGACTGGTATGAGCGTGAGTTATATGGAATTTTCAATATGCCGTAGGTTTTTATGGGTTTTTAGTCTAGCTGAGGGGCACTAGGGTCCAAAGCCCTTTTTCTAATAGTCTCTATTTTGGAACAACATTTTCTAATGATCCCTTTTAACATGTTATATTTGTCCTAGGGACTGTAATTTCTGTCTCTGATGTATTTGTGACACCCACTTGATGAGACCCCTATGCAGTCTATGTTCTATCCTAAATTCAAACAGAGACGGTACTAAAGGCTATTTAAGACAGTAAATAGCGGTCTCAAAAGCTATGTTTTTTAGTAGTAGTGCCATGTCCCACTTTTTTTGGTTGCTAACTTGAGCCAACTTTGAGCTATATTTAGATTAGTTGTAACTCTTCTAATGAAAATCTAAAACTTGTTATTGATAGTATTTACTATGGTGTATCAATAACAAATTTTAGATTTTTATTAGGATACTTAATACTAATCTAAATTATTCTTAAAGATTGATTCAAGTTAACATCCAAAAAAGTGGGACTAACTTTCCGGGACGGAGGGATTATATCCTTGATATTCAGCCAACTTTTCCATTCTGCGAAATTTGATAAGATATGAACTTCTATCCCCAGGCTATGACTTACTACGTCAGTCTTGACATGCTTGGGGCTTTATTCATTATCTTATTTACCTTTAATCTGACTTTTAGCCTTATTGCTTTAGATAATATGCTTTGCAACGCTGTGCAGAAAATTCATCAAGTCGTTCCTACAGGGTTTTCTTCCTGGTCTCTTTCTCAAGCTCTTTTTGCATTTTCTTCCTGCTATTTTAATGGTTATGTCAAAAATCGAGGGACATGTAGCAATATCATCACTGGAAAGAAGAACAGCAGCGAAATACTACTATTTTATGCTAGTGAATGTATTCTTGGGAAGTATCGTAACTGGAACAGCTATACAGCAACTTCATTCTTTCCTTCACGAATCCCCTACCCAGTAATATTTCTCATCTATTTACTTATAATTCTTACATATTGAGTCATTTGATTTTATTTGGTTTAATTTCATTTTCAACCACTCTAGACTTCCATTTTAACCATTATACTTATTTTTTTGAACGAAAAACATTATACTATGGGAAATGTTCGGCTCCGCCCAAATAGTTAATTTTGTTATAGATTATAATGGATTGGAAACTTTAGTTATTCACACTCCCGCCCCTCCATGTGAAACTTTAGGGGGTGGAAGTGCTAACATTTTTAGAGTATTCTGTATTCCGCGCAAGAAAATTGTGAAAAAAAAAAATTGGACATTTATTTTTGGACGGAGGGAGTATAATGGTTAAAGTGGAAATCATTCCAAAGTACAGTGGTTAAAAATGAAATAAACCTTTTAAGTTTAGTCCATTTTATCATTTGTTCTCTGTAGGATTCCAAGAACCATTGGAGTATCAATACCACAGAAAGCTACATTCTTTATTACATATATTATGGTTGATGGATGGGCTGGCATTGCTGGTGAGATTCTTCGGTTGAAGCCATTGGTGATTTTTCATCTCAAGAACATGTTTATTGTAAAAACCGAAAGGGATCGGGAAAAGGCAATGGACCCCGGGGGTGTTGATTTTCCCGAAACCCTCCCTTCTCTTCAACTCTACTTCCTTATGGGGCTTGTTTATGCCGTTGTTACACCTATCCTACTTCCTTTCATACTAGTCTTCTTCGCATTCGCCTTCTTTGTTTATCGCCACCAAGTAAGTTTCTGTTTTTAACCTCACTTTAGTACAATTGTCGGGGTTAATTCCATAATTCCATTGCCTCCCCCCCCCCCATGAGATTTGGACAAGTATCACTCCCCCTTGCCCTCCTATGGCTTGGTTTCGTCTCACCCACTTTTTTGTCAACTTCATTTAAATGAAATAACTATTATACCCGTAAATATGAACTCCAAAGATTAACTTAGCCACTTTAAATATTTAAGGGTAAAATAGTCATTCCACTTAAATAAAGTTGTCCAAACCTCAGGGGCGGGCAGTGGAATTGACCCCAATTGACAAAGAAGATGAACGCCACATATTTATTTTTTCGTGCAGATTATTAATGTGTACAATCAACAATATGAGAGTGTTGCTGCCTTCTGGCCACATGTTATTAGCCGAATCATAGCAAGCTTATTGATATCACAAGTTCTTTTATTTGGTCTTCTTAGCACAAAAAAGGCTGCAAATTCTACTCCCTTGCTAATCGTGTTACCTATTCTGACACTGGCGTTCCACAAGTACTGCAAACATCGCTTTGAACCTGCGTTTAGGAAGTATCCCCTTGAGGTATGCTCAATCTATCCATTTGAAACAACATTATATTGGTTAGCATATTTCTAATGACCATCCGTCAAAGTAGTACATTTTGACTATTCTAGCTTTTTATCAACATAGTCTCATATCCTTAATGAATGACAACAGAGTAGTAGGGAAGCTCATTAAGAAACTTTAATTTGTGAAAGAGTAAACTCCCTCTGTCCCGAAATGATCTTCCTACGTTTTTTTGCCGTCGATATGAAGATATTTTGAGCAATAATTTTAGGTTGAAAGACTTATCCTAATGAATATCTAAAAATTGTTATTGATACTCCGAAGTCCCAAAATGATAGTCACATTTCCCCATTGTTTGTCCGAGAAAGTTAGTCTCATTTCCAAAATTAAGGCTTCAAAATCATTGAATTTTCAAAACTTATAATGTAACCTTAAAATGTTTTAAAAGTCAAACGGGACTATCAATTTGGGACGGAGGGAGTAGTATTTATAATGGTGTATCAATAACAAGTTTCAGATTATTAGGATAATAAATTAACCTAAATTTATCGTTCAAAGTATCTTCGTAATAACAACGAAAAAAGTAATAACAACGAAAAAAGTGGGAAGATCATTACGGGATGGAGGGAGTATAGATGAAGCAACCTCTTATAGAGCCAGCTATTTAAAAAAAAAACCTATAAATGCTTAGAAATCTAAGAGTTGTTACTGTAGGATAAATTCCCCAAGAAATATGTGAATCTTACTATTGTGTATGATAATGGGGCAGCACAGCTCTCACGTAAGCTAAGGGAGTCTGTTGTAGGCTTGTACCATCAGTGCGTGTTGGCTGTTTCCATAATTTTATAATAAAGGTCGTTTTGGAAATTCATACTGTATACTTTAATACCCCCAGTTATTGAAAATAGACAATAGGAACATCATTCTGGGACGGAGGGAATCATTCTGAGACAGAGGGAGTACTTATTATGCGATGCTACTAATCTATACAAAAAGCATGTGCTTGATTACCAAAATTCTACCCTTATATAATGGGACTTCAAGAATCACCCATATCATAGTAGGTTCAGTTTTAGCATAAATTTAATTCTATATTATGCATCTTCTTTGGACCCCACCAATAGTAGGAGCACTCAAAGAACCATGTTGCCCCTTTGAAAATGATACTCACCTCATCCTAAATGGTTGTCTACTTTTAGCTTTTCTACGAAATTAATAAAACTTACTTTAAAGCATTTTATTAGCACATTTATGCATACCCTAATGATCGAGTTATGTCATTACACGTATTAATAAATACTGGACATTTATTTTGGGACGGAGGGATTACATAAAATCTGACAAAAGGGTAATTTAATGATCAAGTTATCCCATTAACGAAGTTATTTCTTCTTGTTTCTCTTCACAGGAAGCAATGGACAAGGACGCACAGGACCGTTCTTCGTCTGAACCTGACATCAATCTAAAATCTTACCTATCAGACGCATACTTGCACCCAATTTTTAACTCTTTCGAAGAAGTCGAGTTGGTAGAGGTCAGAGTTGACAAAAGTCAAACCCGCATCCCAAGTCCTCCTTCAAGTCAACCCTCTTCCCCTTCCCCACCTCACCAAGTATATCACCATGAACACGAGGGATCTCATAATGTGCAGCACTATGAAGTGGGCCCGCCCGGGAATTATTCTCATTATGAATATCAACCACACGATAATGTTTACCGGTACAATTTCGAGTCCGCGCAGCCTTACCATGACTACTAAGTTGACTTTTGGTTTTAGATGGTATAGAAGTTCTAATCTTGACTTGTGTTTGTAGTTAATAGACAACTTGGGTTCTCTGATCAGTTTGAGGTACTTTTTACTTGTAATTATCCTTCATAGTTGTGCAGATGTGCTTGTTTGCATAGGATAGGGTCTTGCTTACATTCTTCCATTTCAATGACACATTTTAAGAATTCAGTTCTTGCAAGGTTAAATGCAATTATTCCTATTTGATCTTGGGCCGTGACAAAAGTGGTATCAGAGTAGTTCATTCACGGACTGTTCTATTCTGATTCTGCTTCTGCAACTATGGTCGATGGCACCAGGTGGAAGGATTTAGAGCAAAGGTTGGAGGCACAAGATAAAAGGATGGATGGCTTGACTGAAATAGTTGCTAAAGGATTAGAGAAATGCGACAAAAGAATGGAGACTTGAGAAAAGCGAATGGAGAATATGGATGTTGTGTTTTTGGAGATCAGAACGATGGTGGAAGCTTTGGGAACAAGAGGAGATAAGGGTGATTCCGGAAAGGGGCAAACAAGGGCTAATGGATCTGAGATTGATGAAGGTTCAAATGGAGGACATGAAATCAGAATGGAACCAATCCATAATCAGTCACCAAATCAATTTATTAGTCTACCACTTTCCAGACCTATAAACACTACACTGCTCATACCATTCCACCCTCAACCACAACCAATCCTCACCAGAACCCTACACTTAACCAAGCACAGTTCATCCCTAATAACCAAAATCATGGCCCAAATGTGCATCAACCCAACATACAGTTTGTTAATCCCTTCTTCTATTCCCAAAATTGGCAAGGTCCTTGGCATAATTAACCTCCCAAAATGGATTTTCCAAAGTTTGATGGCACGGATGCAAGGGGGTGGGTTATTAGATGTGACCAATATTTTGATTTCAATCCAATGGATGAGCTTAGGAAGGATAAGTATGCTTCCACTTATTTCAAGGGTAGAGCTAGCCATTGGTATCAATTTTATCATGTAGGGAGGGGAGTAATACCTTGGAGAGCATTTGCTAAAGATGTGGTGGGAAAATCTGCTAGCAAGGAACACATGGATCCACAGGAGGAATTTAATAAGTTGATGCAAAATTCCTCTGTTGATAGCTATATTGATGAATTTGAGGAATTGAGAGTCTTAATTGCATTCCAGAATGAAGGGTTCACACAAGACACTATTATCTGTCCAACTTTTTAAGAGGGCTAAAAGGAGATATTAAAGGTGCTATCAAAATGGCCAAACCAGTGTCATTAAAAGAGGCTATGTATTTGGCTAGACAGACAGAGTAATTTGAGAAACAAACAGAAGCCTATTATAGTGTACCAAGTAAAGGATTCAACTATAGTCTTTTCAAACCAACACCCTACACCAAAACAACAAACACCAACCACACCAACAATAGTTCAAGCTCCTTCTCAGTCAATAAACATGCTACAAATACCATTTCTTTAAACCCTACCCACAAAACCCTATCCACAAACGAGATCACTGGCAGAAGGAAGAGGGGATTGTGCTTCCATTGTGATGAGAAGTATATATCATAGGTCATACTTGTAAGACCAAACTATATGCAATAGTAGGGGAAGAAATGGAGGAACAAAAGGAAGAGGAGCTAGAGATTGAAGAGGAGTTAGAAATGAGAGAAGAAGGGAAGGAGGAGGCTCAAATATCCGTGTTGGCTCTTAATGGAATGCCCACACACAATACTATCAAACTTTAAGGAAGAGTGAAGAGAAAGGAGATCACTATACTAATTGACAGTGGGGCCACTCACAATTTCATTGATCCAGACACTGCTGCTCAACTAGGAAGTATGGATGTTCAAACCTTATCATTGAATGTAAATGTAGCTGATGGAAACAAGCTTACTAGTAATGCTTTGTGTACAACCTTTGAGTGGGAGATGCAGGAGTATAAATTCAAGACTGATGAGGGTTTTACCTCTAGGTGTGTGATGTGGTATTAGGAGTAGCTTGGCTTAACTTTCATAGCCCTATTACCTTGGACTACCATAAAATGCACTGAAGAAGGATCCCTGAAGAATCACATTAAAAGACACTGAAGAAGAAGGATCCCTGAAGATAGGTAAGAAGAATCACATTAAAAGACACTGAAGAAGAAGGATCCCTGAAGCTGATTAGTGCCAAGGGACTTGGGGAAATTGATCAAGAAGACTAGGCAAGGACTTGTGGGGAATTTGTTCTATATGAATGCTAATGGGGAAACTTTCATGACTTCTACTGCTGTGGAAGGGATATTGAGCCAGTATAAAGAAGTTTTTGAAAAACCAAAGGGGCTAACACCACCAAGGAGGCATGACCACAGAATACCACTCAAGGAGGGTATTGTGCCAGTGAGTTAAAGACCTTATAGAGCTCCATATTTTCAGAAATCATAAATTGAAAAACAAGTGAAGGAGATGCTAAATAGTTATACAACACAATAGCATCCCCTTTGCTTCTCCAGTACTATTGGTACTTAAAAAAGATGGTTCATGGAGGATGTGTGTGGATTATAGGAGGTTGAACGAGATAACAATAAAAAATAAGTTTCCCATTCCAATCATTGAAGAATTGCTTAGATGAATTACATGGTTCTTAGTGGTATTCTAAGTTAGACTTGAGAGCTGGTTATTACCAGATAAGAGTTTATCAAGAGTTCATTCCTAAAACAGCTTTCAAAACACATCATGGGCATTTTGAATTCAAAGTCTTGCCCTTTGGCCTCACCAATGCTCCAACTTCTTTTCAGGCCTTAATTAATGAGGTGTTTGAACTATTACTAAGGATATGTGTTCTGCTTTTCCTTGATGATATATTGGTAAATAGCAAGACATTAGAGGAGCATGTGTTGCACTTACAACATGTGTTAGAGCTTATAAAGACTCACCAGTTATTTGCCAAGATGAGCAAGTGTTCTTTTGCTCAGAAGGAACTAGATTACTTGGGGTACATCATATCAGCAAGTGGAGTTGCTATAGATCCTCAAAAGATCAAAGCCATGGTGGATTGGCCTGCTCCTTGAAATATCAAGCAGTTGAGAGGATTCTTGGGATTAACAGGCTATTACAGGAGGTTTGTACAAGGCTATGGTGCAATATGTAAGCCACTGACTACCTTATTGAGGAAGAATGCATTTCAATGGAATGATGAAGCAAAAATGGCATTTGAGAGATTAAAGGTAGTTATGAGCAATGCACCAGTGCTTGTTATGCCAAACTTTGAAGATACATTCATTATAGAGACTGGTGCAAGTAATCAAGGGATTAGAGTAGTATTGATGCAAAAAGGGAGGCCTATTGCCTACCTAAGTCAAGGGCATAGTGCAAAGAATCAAACATTTTCCATATATGGAAGGAGTTATTGGCTGTGGTTATGGCAGTTAGCAAGTGGAGATCTTATGTTCAAGGAAAACACTTTATCATTAGGATTGAGCAACAAAGTTTGAAATATTTCATGGAACAAAAAACCACCACCTTGGTGCAACAAAAATGGTTAGCAAAGTTAATGGGGTTGGATTATGAGATTGAATATAAAAATAGGAGTGATAATAGGGTAGCTGATGCCCTATAAAGAAAGGAGGTAGCGGAGGTGCAATTGAATGTGCCGATTGTTGTTGTACCAACATGACTGAAGGAAATTTTTGAAAGTTATGAAGGAGATGAAGATATTATGGAGTATATAGATAAGGATTCTCAAGAAGGAATCAAGGGATACTAAAAAAGGAAGGGAAATTGTATATTGGCAAGGGAAAGGGATTGAGGGAAAAGTTGATTAATGAACTCAATTCTAGCACCATTGATGGCCACTCTGTAGTCTGGATCTAGGAGCGAGATGATGTAATCTCGCATCATCAATGTAGGGGTGAGATCAAGCTGACAAACCGGCTAAGAGGAAGGCAACCGATGAAGCTAAACCTGTCTTTGCCCCAGTTCAATCGATCGCCTCAGCCTCTGCTCAACCGACCATTCAATCGACTGCTCCTTCAACCTCTCCTCCAGCCCGACCAAGAAAAACAGCCAGAAAAGTAGCCCTTAAACCTACTATCCAAATATTGTCAACCCCTTCTACCTCCTCAAAATCCAAGCCTACTCAAAAATCCATCTCTCAGCTAGCCAAAGAAAACGGTGAGAGAAGAAAAAGAATAGAAACCGACCTCACCACTTTTGTCCCTTTCATACCCAAACGGTTATTCAAGCACGACTTCTTGACCGATGAGGTTTCCCATAATCGGTCATGCCTCTCATCCATTGGTCAGGAGGTGTCAACCGATCAATCTCGCAACAATGGAGAGGTGAGATTAAGTAGTAATTCAAAGTAACCTTATGAGCAAGTGGGATGTAATCTCGCATCAATAGAGGGGTGAGATCAAGTCGAGTAGTATAATATTAAAATAAGAGTGAAATTAATGGACAAGATCGAAGGGCAAGACATGGATTGTGCTTTCAAAGTAACCTTATGAGCGAGAGGGATGTAATCTCATGGAGGGGTGAGATCAAGTCAAGTAGTATAATATTTAAATATTAGTGAAACTAGTGAGTAACCCGTCGAGATTCGACGGGCATATTAAGGCTTATTATTACTTATTGCTATAATCTGTAATTTCATTTAAATAAACGAAAACAATATGTTAAGTTTATATCCAACAATGAAAAAGTGAGACGATCGTTTTGGGAGAGAGAGAGAGAGAGAGATTCTTTAGTAAGAAACTGAAATTTTATCCATTTCAAGGAGCAGACACTATCTGCAGTACAACATCATGGAGATGTCAATTTTCCACAAAATTCAAAGAATACTTCTACTCTTCTCAAGTCAACATAGTTTTAGAAATTCTAAGAAGTGAAATATATACCCAACCATCTCATAGCTACACACTAAAGACGGTATGTCACCATGAGAAATTCATAACATAATCCTATAAATAAATAAGTCATCAAAATTCTATTAGATAGATATAAAAATAAAAAAATGTCTTTATTTTATCTGCTTCTCCAATGCACATCATGAAGACGGGTATGTCACCATGTCCAACATTGTTGAAAGAACCTTCTTCGCAACTAACCCTTTACTGAAGCATGCCCATGTCATGGAATTTGGTCTCATTTGGTATTTTATCAATCTTTTTCACAACTGCAACCAAACCAAAAAGAAAAACAAAATGAGCATTGAACATAAACATCTATTTGGTGCCCAAATTCTTTTTAAAAATTGTAAAAACATAACTTTTCGCCATCTAGATTCTTTTTAATCACCAGACTTAAAATCTTTAAATTAACTCATCGGCAGTAGCACAATAAAACTGGTTTTGAGGAAAACAAACATCAAAAATAATAAAATTAAAGAAATAGAAAAACATATATAATGAGCGGGAGATTTTACAAAGCTACCTTAGTTTCATAATCCTTACTGTGACATATTGTACTTAAGACTATTAAATTTTTCATTAAGACTTGTTCATTACTCTAATTGATTAAAAAAATAATAAAAAAAAAACAAAAACTGTGCCAAGTGAAGTGGAATAGACCAATATAATTAATTTAGTGCCAAGTGAAGTGGATTATTTGCAATTACAGTAAAACTGTAACTCATGGGAAATGAGAGAGAGAGTGTGTCTTACCTTTGTAGCGTAGCAGCAAGTCTTTCACAGTAGAAATTCTGAATCCAATACTTGACATTAACTACATCAGTAGAAGTTACAAATATTCAAGTTAACTACATAAATATAATCACTTACAAACTCCGTTCCAAAATCACATGATTAACTTATTAATATTTATATATTAAAATTACCTCACAATTTGTGAAAAATTTCTTTATACACCACATTAGTTGTGGTATCATGCGTCTGACCATCTTTTTCACAAATGAGAACTTTGAGACCTTTTTTACTGGTGACTCTTGATATTGCCACATACAACTGACCGTGGCTAAATACAGGTCGAGGAAGGTAGAACCCAACGTGTGAAAGTGATTGCCCCTGACTCTTATTTATAGTCATAGCAAAGCAAACGACCAAAGGGAATTGTCTCCGTTGAAACTTCACGGGATATTTTGTCAAATCTGATGGGCTCAAGATCATTCTAGGAATAAAAACCTTCATTCCAACATTTTTACCCAACAATATTTTTGCTTCAACTACGTGCTTTCCAAGATTTGTGACAATCATTCTCGTTCCATTGCATAATTCTGAAGCTTGATCAATATTCCTGAGCAGCATGACCATACACCCAACTTTAAGCTTGATGATGTGATTTGGCAATCCTGAGCATTTAATTGTATTTAGAAACTCAACTCATCCTCATGTCCTGTAATATCTCCATCCTCCTTACTGATGCTATCTGAACTCATATACTCCACCTCTTCACCGGGCAACAATGACATCACATAATCATTTATTTAATCTACTATTTCATTCGTTGGTGCCAAAACAGCTCTACTCTGAAAGAATCCATCAAGAAACATATTTTTAATATGTCAGGATATGTATATTCAACGATAGTTGCAATAGGATCATCTGCATCTCTTATAAGAATGTCATCCGGTATCTTAATACCAGCTTCTCCGTCATTTTCTTCACCGACATTTCCATCTCCGACCTGTAATATCCATTCAGCAAAATCCCTAATCTCTGAAACATCTGAAGAAGATGAACCGACCTATGTATAGATAATATTGTTACTATAAAACATTTAAATAAATGAAAAAATGAAAAATGGAACATAAAATATATAATTTTTGATAGCAGATGAGATTACCTGCAACCTCGTGTTTTTTTTGTCAATTTAAGGACTTCACATGAATTCCAAATTTTAGATGAACTGATGGTAGCATGCGCAATATCATGTCGGCTTCCTTTAGGAACAACCGACAATATTTGCCTGAAATCACCTCCTAACACAACAACTAATCCACCGAAGGGCTTATCAGAGCATCGACCATTAGAAGTACGCATAATGTCCCTCTAGCTCCTATCAAGAGCCTCGAAGCAGTGCTTGCGGGTCATTGGAGCCATCCCAAATTATTAGCTTTGTTTTCTTTAGAAGACCACACACTTCAGAATCCGGCTTGATCTTGCTGCAAGTTGAGCTTTCATGGACCTGGATGGGTATACCTAATCTAGAGTGAGCAGTTCTGCCCCTAGGAAGAAGCAAAGAAACTATACCGCTAGAAGCCACCGAAAGAACTATATCCTTCCTACTTCTTAAGGTCGAGCACAATGTCTTCCATATGAAAGTATTTCCCGTACCTCCATACCCATACAAAAAGAACACACCACCACAATGTCAACTGAAATTTTTTTTTATAAAATTTCAGTTTTTCCAATAATCAGTTGCATTATTTAGCGGCGGACTATCAAGTGTATGTTGCTAGGGGATGGTGAAGGAGGATTCAGTTAACCAACTCAAGTGCTTGCATCCTAATTGATATCACAATTGTGATTAGGGCTAAAAATGAAAAAAAAAAGGAGTCAATAATAGCATCCTAAAATCAACAAATTCAATCTTAATCATAAGAAAAAATAATATGATGTTGTTACAATAGGCTTCACAAACGAGAATAGACTCACTTTACATGATTGTGTTTATAAATCGGCTATTGTCAAATGAAATAGGGAAAATATACATGGAAGTTAGGGAACAACTCGAGTACCTGATTGAACAGTATAACCTTTCGTCAAGATTAAAGATTCAAAACCCTAATGATAACGATCAAACGATCCAAAAAAAAAAAAAGAGGAAAAAATAACCTTCTGCATATGATTAAAGAGGTCCAATGGAGCTTCTTGTTCTTCTCATATGGATGATACAATTGCAATCCTTAAATTTTTGGTGAGATTTTTTTTTATGTGTAAAACTTATCTTTCACTCAATTTAGGTGTTTGTTTTTTATTTTGTTTGAGTCCTAAATAAGTCAACAACAAATTTGGATTAAATTGGGGGGAAAATATACCAGGTGGAGTTTTTATTTTTGATAGATTGACATGAGGAGTTTTTATTTATGTGTTTATTTTTTTTTGTTTCTTTACTAACCTTTCTTTTCTCCCTCATTTTAGCAAATTAGACCCCTCTCCAATTAAAATACAAATACAAATAACTCCATGATTATATCTCTCTTTTTTTTTAACCATAATTAAGTCCTTATCCCATTAATCATGCCATTGAAATGGTGAAATACAATTTTTTTTTGTCATATCAAATAGTACAAAACCACATTAAATATTTTAATTTTGGAAAAATGTCACAAATTTTATAAACCCCCTTTAAATAACTAAGAAGTTCCACAATTTTTCTTTTTCCCAATTTCATCTATTCAAATCTGAATATTTCGTCAACACTTAATTTTAATCCTTAAGCTGTTAATGTTTGTCCTTTTCTGTCATGGGGCTTGTTACTCAGCAGTCATCACATGCTTAACATGCAATTGAGTGAGTTAGTTTTTTGTGCAGTTTATTGAATTGGAGAGGATTCATCAGCACACAATACAACAACTGCAGCTTGAATTGGCTGATGTAAGGGAAAGGACTGGAACATATTATGATGAATCATGCACTTCCCAAACAAACATGACGGACACTCCTCATTTTGGACATAGCAATGGAAGCCAACTGGAAGTTGGTGGAGGCGGCACACCTGATGAAAGTTCCATAGTTCTTACTAATGGAAATGGTGAAAATATTTCATCTTTCAATTATGCTGGAAATACATCAACACAGTTATAAGCCCTTTTTATATTTAGTGTACATGTAAACTGAAGATACGTTTCTTAAACTTAAGAAATCACGGGCCATCATTTTTGGATCACTACTAAATATATGAAAAATATATATGGAAAAGATTGATTTGGTAATCTTGTTCCATTATAAGATACTATCTATCAAAGAAATTATGGCAGCATAATGAAACTACCATAATTTCTTTCTGATCAAATATTCGAAAGATTTATTTCTAATCAAATATTCTAAAATATAATCCCAACAATACTTTTAATACGTTTCACAATGACAAATACCCAATAAAATCACCAACAAACAATAATTTGAACTGGAAAAGAAATTGCAAAGTTTGAAAAAAGTACTAATGTAAAATGGAGAATTAAATGTCTAAAAATAAACTGTCAATCTATAACTCTTTACTACTCATCTAGTTTCTCTTGCTTGATTTGTTTGATGGCTTTCGTAACAGACAATTGCTCCTCCTCATCATTGGAAATAGTAACGTGCGAACGTTTCTTTGTAGTTTGGTTATCTAATAATGATAGTTCAGAGTTTTTCCCCCATAGATTCCAGGAGCTTATCCCACAAAATTTTAAAAGTAGAACGTTATAGTTAAATAAAATGTTGTCTTTAAACAATAATGAAGATTGTAATAAAGATTAGATATGTAATGCTGCTTAAATTTTACCTCAGTATTACAGTTCAAGATGGTCATATCTTCATCTCCATGATTATGTTTGGAAGCCACCTCCTGGAGTTTAAATCAATTCAAACTTGAACATGTATATCATTTTATATATGTAAATAATTAGTTGTAGGTTGTACTTACATCAATATTTATGAGAGATAAAAACTGCACAGTGATATTAGTATCCTCCGTCACATGTTTTACAGTGAAAGTTCGCTTCTCGTGTCACTATCGCATTAAATGGCGTCCATCACATGCGTTGTGGCGCAGAACCAACTGTCACTTGCTCCCTCTGTCCTTTCAACGACTTCCTCTACAGTAGCAGTGTACTTTATTCGTATTTACCTATCATAATCTGTCACGTATTATTAGGTCAAGACAAATATACTCAACGGTTGAGATCTTATCCTATAGTTGTCTCTATGCACTATAAATACCTTGTTATCTATGGCAAGGTAAGTCACATTATCTAAACCTAAACACACGTACACACACATATACTAAGGCATTCCAAGCCTTAATCTCAGTATATTTCTCAGAGATCTTACTCTCACACCCGAGGGCATGAGCCGAAATCAACTCCGACTTGGTATTTAACGTTTTTCATTTCTGTGTTATGTTAACAAGTTCGGATCACATAAAATCCAGTTATTCTCAAGTGAGAATCCCAAATTTTGTGGCATCATCAGTAATTTCACACATTTGTTTCTTTGGAAAATGGTATTTGTAATCTTAGTGTGATAACACGGAGTAATAAAATCTCGAACATTGTAAAGCCGAAAAAATAATAATATAAATATAAATAAAGAAATAAACTCAAATGCACAAGAGGATTATTTGCTGAAGTTCAACGGAAGCAGAGCTCATCCATGACCCCATTTCAAGCAATTAATGGAGTCATTCGGGTATGAATCTTGTCATCGGGTAAGAACAAGGTTCTAAAAATCGCTAGGCGGCGCCTAGGCGGCGAGGCCGGGCCTAGCGCCTAGAGCGCCTAGGCAGGGCCGAGGCGGGGCCGCAAATTTACACACATTTTTATATATATTCCATAGTTTTTGTCCATAGTGACAAATTCAAGAGGATAAATGTATAAATCTTGAACAACTCAACTATGGGTCAGGGCATTTCGGTCATTGAACCATAACATTAGAAGACGGCGTCATTTCTCAAAACCCTAACATAAAGTATATAAAGTCTGGAAAAAACCCTACTGAAAAGAAACCCTAAAACTGCAAAATTACGAAAAGGTCCAAAACAATGAAAAAACGGATAAAAACTTCAGAAGGCCGTTTGAGGCCCTTAGAAGCGTTTTTTGGCCTATTTATGGGCCGCTCAGGGGGCATAGCCCATGACTTTTGTTCCTCTCGAAAAGACGGTCGTTTTGATATGCTGTGCGTCCCGTAACTCCTCCGGAATCAAAAGTTACACCCGTTACGGTCGAACGCATCTAAAAACTCGAACGCCAACTCTTCGACCGCCTAGACCGCCCAATCCCGCCTAGGCCCCGCCTAGCCCCGCCTAGTCCCGCCTAATCCCGCCCAGCCCGCCCAGCCGCCTAGACCGCCTAGCCCGCCTAGCGCCTAATTGCCCCGCCTAGCCTAAAGTCGCGGCGCCCGGCCGCCGCCTAGCGCCTAGGCGCCGCCTAGGCGGCCGCCTAGGCCGATTTTTAGAACACTGGGTAAGAATATGATTATTCATAACATCACAAAATAAATAAAAATATTGTAACAAAACAACCTAAAACTTTTAAAGAATATATTAACTAAAAGATGATAGTAATATACTATGCTCCTACACAGAAAAAAGAAAAGAAAAAGGACTCCAGACTAATGATTAATCACTCAACCATTTGGTGCGCAATTCATTTATCGCCTTTGCTTCACGTTTTACAGCTTTGAGTTCCAACCTTTCAACTTGTTTGCAATCGTTTTCCATTTCCTTCAACTCCCTACTCCTAATTGATTTCAACTTTTTCATAAAAATAAACTTGCCACCTCTTCTCTCAAGAAGGTCATTCAAATGAGGATACATGATTTCAAACTCATCCTCCTTATAATGTGGTCCCACCTGATACCTAAAACACTCCATCAAGAATTCTTGAGCCCGTTTTGTCATTCGTTTCGAATCACCATTACTACTATTCTCTTCTTCTTGGACTATTTCTTCTCCCCATATCTTGGTTGAAAGCTTAAACAACTTGCATAGGTGGGAATCAAGCGGATCAGGAGGGGCGGTGGAGACGTGATTGTTGAACTTTGCCTTGAGACGCCTGATTTTTTCTCTCAATTGCCTCTTTTTAATGTGATGCCCAATAACTTGTGAATCTTGAAGATAACTGAGGAAAGATGTCATATTTGAGGTGGGATTGGAATTAATATTTTCCTTCCTAAAGTCAATCATGCCCTGCAAAATAGAAATTTATTCGGATGGACTAAACACCCTTTGGATTGCAGAAGAAGATGGTTCTACAACTGGAAAATAATCAGAATCTTCATGGCCATGCTTGTCTTTCTTCTGATTCTTGTTTCGGGTGACATCCGAACCTGAAATACATCTCTTTTTCTGAGTTTCAAAATGATTGGGAGAGTTTTCCATTGAGAAAGGGAATGAAACTAATCAAAATAGAGAGAAATGGATGTGCTTTGCTGTGCTCCGATATCAGGAAAGAAAGGGGCGGATTGATTCATGGGATAGTAGAAAATTAGAGTGGAGTTTATATACAGATCTAAAAAAAATGGCTTCAAGAATTATCTGAATCATTTAAGGACATTACTTATATAACTAATGATTGTATCTAAATTTATGTACAAATTTAGGATTTAGAAATTAGAATTTATAAGCAAGTAATACTAAGTTAAGGAAATGAGTCATAAAATTATTTGAAATTTAAAATTAAATTTAATAACATATACCATACGTTTAAATTTAATAACAAATAGTAGTTCAAATATTTATCTACTTTAATAAAAAATTAATGAAGATAACAAAAATAATTATATTTTTTTATATTCATTTTGATGTATTATTTGATTGGTATTGGTTTAAATATGTAACAGTAAATTCTTTCTATATAAGTTCCATTAATTTAGGAATTTAATTAGTCTTTCTTTATTGGTCAATTATTTTCTATATAAATCATGAGGAGGTATTTAATTGGTTGACTCATGTCAATGCTCTTACTCTAAATAACTTTTTTTATGTCAATTTGAATTTCAAATTTAAAATCAGTGAATAAATCTGAAAAGATACTTTATTTAATGAAAAGATAACAAATTCATAGATTTCAATTAGAATTTCAAATTTAAAAATCAGTAAAAAAATCCATGAAATTTCATTTGAATTTCAAACTTTTATTCTAACATTTAAATTCGGGCTAATTATTAGTTAGTTAGTTAGTTAAATGATTTATATATAGAAAATAATTTGAAATTTAAAATTAAATTTAATAACATATACCATACGTTTAAATTTAATAACAAATAGTAGTTCAAATATTTATCTACTTTAATAAAAAAATTAATGAAGAAAACAAAAATAATTATATTTTTTATATTCATTGTGATGTATTATTTGATTGGTATTGGTTTAAATATGTAACAGTAAATTCTTTCTATATAAGTTCCATTAATTTATGAGTTTAATTAGTCTTTCTTTATTGGTCAATTATTTCCTATATAAATCATGAGGAAGTATTTAATTAGTTGACTCATGTCAATGCTCTTACTCTAAATAACTTTTTTTTTATGTCAGTTTGAATTTCAAATTTAAAAATCAGTGAATAAATCTGAAAAGATACTTTATTTAATGAAAAGATAACAAATTAATAGATTACAATTAGAATTTCAAATTTAAAAATCAGTAAAAAAATTCATGAAATTTCATTTGAATTTCAAACTTTTATTCTAGCATTTAAATTCGGGCTAATTATTAGTTAGTTAGTTAGTTAAATGATTTATATATAGAAAATAATTTGAAATTTAAAATTAAATTTAATAACATATACCATACGTTTAAATTTAATAACAAATAGTAGTTCAAATATTTATCTACTTTAATAAAAAATTAATGAAGAAAACAAAAATAATTATATTTTTTATATTCATTTTGATGTATTATTTGATTGATATTGGTTTAAATATGTAACAGTAAATTCTTTATATATAAGTTCCATTAATTTAGGAGTTTAATTAGTCTTTCTTTATTAGTCACTTATTTCCTATATAAATCATGAGAAGGTATTTAGTTGGTTGACTCATGTCAATGCTCTTACTCTAAATAACTTTTTTTTATGTCAATCTGAATTTCAAATTTAAAAATCAGTGAATAAATCTGAAAAGATACTTTATTTAATGAAAAGATAACAAATTCATAGATTTCAATTAGAATTTCAAATTTAAAAATCAGTAAAAAAATCCATGAAATTTCATTTGAATTTCAAACTTTTATTCTAACATTTAAATTCGGGCTAATTATTAGTTAGTTAGTTAAATGATTTATATATAGAAAATAATTGGCCAATGGGTGAATCACATAATGCCATGTCATATTAGTGACGTGGCTTAATGTGATGGCATGAAATGTTTCTCTTTTTATATATATTATATAGATGTCAATTTGAATTTCAAATTTAAAAATTAGTGAATAAATCTGAAAAGATACTTTATTTAATGAAAAGATAACCAATTCATAGATTTCAATTAGAATTTCAAATTTAAAAATCAGTAAAAAAATCCATGAAATTTCATTTGAATTTCAAACTTTTATTCTAACATTTAAATTCGGGCTAATTATTACTTAATTAGTTAAATGATTTATATATAGAAAATAATTGGTCAATGGATGAATCACATAATGTCATGTCATAATAGTGACATGGCTTAATATGATGGCATGAAATGTTTCTCTTTTTATATACTCCCTCCGTTCCGTTCGACTTAGGAATTTTTCATTTGGTGTGGGGATTAAGGAATACTATTATAATATTAGGAGAGAGAATGAGTGGAGGATGTGTTGTGAGTGTGAAAAATTAAATAGGAAAGAGAATGAGTGGGATAAATAGTGATGGGATTATTGTTGTGAGTATGACAAGTGGATCCCATCTATATACTATATGAAAGCAGAAGAATTTCCAGGCTTCACACAGCGCCAAGTGGCATTATGACGTGGAAAGCCACGTGGCAATTCTCAATTGGCCATCATTTAAGTCTTCCAACGCCTAAAAAAAAAATAATAAAAATACAAACCTAATTCCTTTGCTTTCGGAATTAATTACTTGAAAAAACTTCCCAAAAATCTTATTCAGTTTAAAATTACCTTTTATAACTAAATCAATCAATTTAAAATTTAAACCATTTTGAATTACCTAATCTAAAGATTTGATTGGATTTTTAAAATTTTAAATTTTTTCAAATACTAATAACCAAAATTAAGAAATATAGAATTGATTTTCCAAAAATATATTTTAAATGGTAAGCCATTATTTGTGATAATCAACGAAAATAAAAAATAAATTAAAAATAAAAGTCAAATTCATACCATTTAGGATAATTCCATTTTTTATCTTAATTGATTATCTTTATTTTAATAGGTAATAGATAATTCAAAGTATTTTTAAAGTTTTAATTTTAAATTCAAAATTCTCAATTGGCCATCCTTTAAGTCTTCCAACGCCTAAAAAAAAATAATAATAAAAATACAAACCTAATTCCTTTGTTTTCAGAATTAATTATTTGAAAAAACTTCCCAAAAATCTTATTCAGTTTAAAATTACCTTTTATAACTAAATCAATCAATTTAAAATTTAAACCATTTTGAATTACCTAATCTAAAGATTTGATTGGATTTTTAAAATTTTAAATTTTTTCAAATACTAATAACCGAAATTAAGAAATATAGAATTGATTTTCCAAAAATTGATTTTTAAATGGTAAGCCATTATTTGTGATAATCAACGAAAATAAAAAATAAATTAAAAATAAAAGCCAAATTCATACCATTTAGGATAATTCCATTTTTTATCTTAATTGATTATCTTTATTTTAATAGGTAATAGATAATTCAAAGTATTTTTAAAGTTTTAATATTAAATTCAAAATTAAGGATCAATATAATCCGAAATTATAAATACATTTTCCAATTTTTAAAGAATAATAGTCCGAAAATTCAAAACTAAAATTAATAAATAAAAAAAAAAATTCAAAGCTCAATTCCTTTGATTTCGGATAACTTACTCAATCAATTTAAAATTCAAACCATTTTCCAAATATACTCCTTAAAAAACGTTTTCAGTTATAATCCTAACATTATAAATACATGTTTTCAGTTGCCATGGAAATTATAAATGCAAACCTAGATTGATTTACGAAGGAAATAAATATTTTCATCATACGCCATTTTTTTCTTTAATACTCAGTTTTTTGTTTCAACTAATAATGGAATCTTCAATTTTATTTGTGAGACAATCCGTCGTGAAGGTAATCCTATTTTTTTATTCACTCTACAATGTTTTATGATTAAAATTTGGGCTGAATCTATTGTTTGTTAATTTCACAGATCAATGAAACAAACGGTCGGTTGATTCTCTCACATTTCATTAGCTTTGGATCTACTCTTTTTTTGCCAGAAGTCACAAAAATTTTCAATAGTTCGGGCATTGGACATGAAAAAATCAATGATGTATTGTACTGCAATTTTAAAAATAAATTCAATAAACTTGTGAGAGATTTTAAAGAAGAATGTTGTTTTAGCAACATCAATTCATGTAAGTAATTCTTTTAATTTATTAGTTTAAGTTCGATTTTATGAATACAGTTTTTTTTAACAATCTCTATTTTAATTATATATCTGTTCATCTATGCAGTTGTCGTATCTATCATCTCCGTGGAGTTTTTCAAACGCGGACTACCTCATGGTCACATTCGAATTGATGTTAACTATAAAAATCAACTGCGACTTAATGATGTCGACAACAATCAAGTTCATCAGTAGGAATAATGTTATTCACCAATTTAGTTTTTTTTTTTTTTAATCATTCGAATAAATGTCATGTTATATTTAAGTTTTTAGTTTATTTTTCTTTTCTTTTTTTGATTTATTCAACGATTAATTTGATATACCATTTGCATTTGTTGTCATTTAGGCAATGTGACTGCAATAATTATTCATTATTGGATTATTTATTTTTTTAAATTGTAATGAGTCTGGCAAAGTGAATGGATTTCTACTTATTTGATTTCTTCTTCATAACATTTCGGTTGAGATTCAAAAACAAAAAAAAAATTCAAATTATTTGGCAAATAGCGAGATAAACCTGCAATTACAGAAAATAACCATGGCCAAATGTACTTAAAATGTCAAAGTGTTTGATAATAAGTAAAGCTAATTTCTAACTTTCAACTTTGTCCCAGTTTCCTTTCAGTTCTCATAATCAAGTTGGACAACTGACAATAATTTGATTGATGTTTTGAAGTCAATAGTGAAAAAATTATATTTACTTGAATGTAACAGAAGATTTTCGGATATCATATAATTCGAAATATAATTTCCGAAATTTTAAGTATATTTTCGGATATCATTAAAATTCCGACCAATATACTGCTTAAAAAAAATTCGAAATATTTGATTAAGTCATATAATTTCGGAATTTTAAGTATTTTCGGAATGTATATATTTTCTATTATTTATATATGAAAATATATAACTGTTTTAAGGAGTATATTTGATTTACAATTTCAAAGTTTGATTTATTCATAAATTTTCTGATCAATTTAAAGTAATCAAGGATAAATTTAAAAATATAAATATTAGTAAACGGGGTAGAGAGAAAAATGTTCCCAATCCCCCGGTTGTGGAAGAACCCCAATATGATCAACATAGGTTTGTTTCCGACAAAGCGGATAAATTTTTTAATGATCATCTGGGTAATGCATTCAACGTAGAACGGGAATTCGATTGGGAAAGTTGTAATTTAAAGGAGATTTTTTCTTTTTATAAATGGAAGATGCTTGCGTCGAACCCGGGCACTTGGGGATTGAATAGAATTGTTCAGGAGTTTTATGCGAATGTGTGTGCTAGAGGTGATACACCCAATTCTTATGTGCGTGGGTTGGAGGTCCCGTATACCAGCACGGTGATCAATAGGTATTACAGTTTGCCCGCTAATGTGTCAGAGGAGAATTGTGCGTATCAGAAATTGATAAGGGAGATGAAGACAAAGGATGATATATTGGCTCACCTCCCAGCATTCTCGATCACACTTGGGGTGAACATTGACCCTACATGGTACAAAAAGGGAAACATAATGAAGACTAGGGATCTGAGTGAGGAGTTAGCCATTTTACACCGATTTATTTGTGAGCGGATTATGCCCTCATCACACTATGGGGATGTTAGCTGGAGAAGGGCGGCACTGATGCATGTTGTGGTTTCGAGAAACAGAATAAACACTGGATTGATTATGAGACATGAGATTATCAGATTGGCCAACAACATGGGAAGGTCGAACTACAACTTTCCTATTCTTATCACGGAGTTGGCAGAGATGGCAGGGCTTAATATGCGAGGGGATATCCGTAATCTGAAGCCGGGGTCGAAGATTGATAAGTTCACGCTTACCAGCTTCAATCGAGCGAGGATAGGACCACAAATAGGCCATGGAGTTGATGATGAAGGTGAGAGAGAGATGCACGACATGGATCCTACAGAGGCAGTATATTACTTGGTGGGGCAAATAGAATTGATTGAAGAGAACGTGAGAGGATTGAGGATGGATTTTGGGCAGTTGCAGAACAGAGTGGAGGCAGAGATTGAGAATAACCAGATGTGGAGAGAAAGATTGGAAGGGAAGATGGACAACGAGATTGGGCAAGCTCAGGCATTCAGGGAGGAGCAAATGCGGATGATGCATTTGATGATGGAGAGACTACCCCATCCGCCCAATTAGTGACTTTGTTGAGGTATTCCCTTCCCCTTCCTTATTTCATTTGGTTTGTAGTAATGCATAAGGGAACTATTCATGGTTTAGTGAGGGGGTGGGGTACCTGTATGTTGTATGTATATATAGTTGCCTTCTTATTTACTTAAAAAAAAATCAAAAAAAAAATAGATATTACTTAGTTGGTTAGTTTTGTGTGAATAAGGATGCCAAACATATAAATGATTCACACTGAGTGAAATAATACACTCTAATAGTTGACATCCATGTGACCTTTGTGAATCCGTCTTGGAGTCTATAGGTCTAAAATCTGTTTTCTCCGTAGAAGTGTTGAAACCTGAAGCTTCAATGTCAATTACAGAACAAACAAAAAAGTGTTAATGCTCCCTAGATTCTCTAATAAATGCTCCATTGCGTGTCTATTTCAGTTATCGGCTATTCAGCCTACACTTGCCTATCCCCTGTAGACCTTTTTTCTAAAACTCTTGATATGTACTTGGAGATATTGAACCCTCTATTTGAATTGTTTGTGTGCGTGCTTTGTTCAGTATTATTGTAAATGTTGTGGTGGTTGTTGCTGTTATATGGAGTTGTTTCCTTCTTCCCAAAGTTCAATATTTCCTTATTGATTATTTCACGGTTCGCTGCCAGTCCCGAAATACTGATCTTGGATACCGTAATTTAACGTATAACGGCGATTTCAGCTGGAAGTTTTGCTCAAATTTTTTGGCTACAAACCTTTACTTCTGCCATTTTGATTGGCATCAAAAACAACATATTTTTGATGTTTTTAACCGTATCATGAATGATGCGTGCTTTCATACTAAGCATACCAATGATTGCAATAGATTTCTATCACTTTGAAATGGTTTGGTTGATAATCTTTTGGTTCCTTCCTTTTATGTGTAAAATGGGTTTCGTTGATAAGTTCTTACCTAGATTTGCAGTTTGTTTTCATAATTTATGATTTCGTAATATGATCGAATGAAAGAGTAAGAAATTTTTGAACAAAACAAATGGGCTCAAAGAGAGAACTGAAAATCACGAA
This sequence comes from Adenophora triphylla var. japonica, assembly GCA_022495995.1. Taxonomy (NCBI): domain Eukaryota; kingdom Viridiplantae; phylum Streptophyta; class Magnoliopsida; order Asterales; family Campanulaceae; genus Adenophora; species Adenophora triphylla. Next base: position 64,449 of record JAFEMH010004190.1, on the reverse strand, counting down.
GAAGAAAAAAAGAACATGAGCCATTAAAGATAGTTGCATCTGATTTGTCAAAACTTTTTAAGAACGGTGTTCTGTTTGTTTGTACTTTGCGTATAACGCTATAAAAATTGCACCAAAATACTTCATCTCCAAATACACGAGAAAAAAACAGGAAAACTCAACAATCTTTTTAGGACGGAGGGGGTATTAGTACTTTAGCAGTCTACTATTATTACTTCAGTTAGTAAACCTTTGAATCAAACATGATTCAACATTTGAAAACCAGTATTCAACCCGAGTTAGGCACAACCCTTTAACAGTCAAATAGTACTCTAAAATGCAGCATATAACCATTGTTCATTCACAGTGAAGCATAGATTAACATATAAGAGAGGGTCACAAACTAGAAAACGCTGAAGGCATAAAAAAAGCAGCATTTTAAACAAAGAACAATTATCTTAGTAAAGGGCATTGTAGAATACCAAGGTTCACGCTGAAAAGTTACCGTCCATTCTTTTGCACTAATCCAGCAGCAATGTTATCCTCATGATTACTTGATGCTGCAACAACGTCCTACAGACAAGAAAATAACCCAGTTTCTGATTATTTCCCAATATGACGGATTTGTAGTAATATGTGTCAAAGATACAAGTAACTATTGATAATCCGTAAATGTGTATCCATGATTCAACCAACTGATATAAAACGAAACTGAAAGTACGATACAGTTACAGAGTAGCGGTGGTCTTATCTAAACTTCGGATCATATTTTCGCCAAGTCTCCACAATCATAGTGATTTCTATCACTTTGAAATGGGTTTGGTTGATAATCTTTTGGTTCTTTCCTTTTATGTGTAAAATGGGTTTGGTTGATAATCTTTTGGTTCCTTCCTTTTATGTGTAAAGATAACAACAGATGGTATATGTGGGATTGCAGTTTGGAATGTTGATTGAGTTCCTTTTTGAAAAATTCCCAAACTAGGAAAATCCCAATGATCAAGCTATTGGGGATCTAGAGGTGAGTAAATAAATTTATGAATTACATACGGCTTACATATCCATTTTGTATCCGTATATTCTTACATATACTACTTGAGATGTGATACTGATAAACAGAATACTACTATGTCATTGAACATATACCTGTGCATAAAAAGCGATTTGTTTTCTTTGCTTTTTGCCATTCATCATGTCAGAGACAACAGTGATGGCCGTTATCTTACTTATGTGTTACCAAGCTTAGATTAATAGATTATCTCTGGTAGCAAACTATCAATATATCTACCCTGTTACCAGATTGTTCAGATGTGAATTTGCCATCCTGGCCACACTATATAATCATGACACGTTATCTTACTTATGTTTGTTTTATGTGTAGGTGCAGACATGATGCAATTGAAGTTTAAACAATCAAAGAAGGAGCAGCAGGAGAAAGAATTTGGTTTTGTTACAGATTTTGGTTTGGTTACTCTGTAACTATGTTATTATTCAATCAGTATTAAATCAATTGCCTTTGAATTGTATGAATTGAATTTGATGTGGAGCAGAAGGTGAAAGTTTTTTGTTTTGTAACTCTGTTTACATTATAAAGCTTTGAGCTTTATACATTCTGCAGAATGAATTCGTGATTCATAGGAATGGGTCATTGTATATATTGTATCTTCCTTATTCCTTATGCTCAGCTGCCAAGATGTTTTCATGTTGCAGTGTTGCACTCATACAGTGATCGTACGGCTTGCTAATGTACTGACATACATTGTTGTTCTTCCTCTATTTATGCCCTTTCTACTTCTTCTTACATCTGATTTATTTTCATTGTGATTAACTCGGTAAACTGACTCGAATCGGGTTTACCCTACTCGACTCGGTCTCACCCAACTCTACATGGCATATTCGATTCGAACCCAGAAACCCGCCGAGCTCAATTCCAAATACCTGAGTCAAACTCGGCAGGTCTCATAACAACTCGACTCGACCCGTTGAAACTCGACTCGATATTTTTTCATTGTAGACTCGACTCGAACTCAACCATAGTTTTAAGATTATCTATATCTAAAAATGCTTTGCATCAGTTTTTCTTAATTGATTAGCTTTTTTATTCCCGTCGAATTTCGACGGGCTATGAACTAGTTTAATATAAAAATAATATAAACTTTCCATTTTGGGCCGTTCTAAATCAGGTGGGACGCCCAAAAATGACAAAACGTCCTAAGTCGGACAGGACGGAGGGAGTATTATATAACGGAGAAGATGATAGAACATGGATTATTGTGCACTTTCATTACATGGACCCAATATATCTAGCTAGGCTGACCATTAAATCCCCTAAAACGGATAAATTTGGGTGATGTATGACGGGCTAAGTTAGGCCGGGGTTCAGCTGAGGTTGCATCCTTTTTTTTTTTTTTAGGGCTATACGAGCTTCGGAGTGAAGTACCTATGGGTTGAGCCTTTGATATTGGGCCTTAGGCTTGAGCATTTTGCTAGGCCACTGGCCTACCTTTTATCCTGATTTATTTGCTAAGGCAACTTCAAGTATTTATTCCGTAAATATTAAAACGGAAATTTAATCTTAATGAGACACTACTCACAAGATATCTATCATTTCCAACCCAACAATAGATATCAAATTCATGGCTAACCCAAGTGCATAATTTTTTCAACATTAGATTTCAAATTCATTACAAAAAAATTTACCAGGGCTAGTCACATGATAACACGTGACCTAAACCAGTTAAATAATTAACGCCTCCGTCATAGGAGTGAGAGCATTGAAAAAATTATTTACTTGAATGAGGACATTGGACTCAATACCATAGAAATGAGCACATTGAAAAAACATGGAAACTTAGATGTGCAAATGAACGGTTTGACATTTATATAAAACTAGCAAAAGCCCGTGTTCAAGGACATGTGTTTTATTTATTTATTTTTTTTTAATTTAAAAAAAAATAATTTTTTTAAAAGACAAAATGGGAAAGGAACAACTTAGTAAGGACAAAATGAGAAATTTAGCACATGATACTATTCATAGTACTGTAGAAAGTACCGTTCCCATTTATACATATCAACAAATTTGGGGCCCTAAAAGTGTCCTATTTTTTGCATGTTTTAAGTGGCAACTTCTTTGGCCTATTCTTAGGTCCGGACACGTTAAAGATACTACATCCCTTATTCCTTAGTGTCAACTTAAATCTAAATGTTTATCATATTTATCATTTGAGATGATTTGAGATGATGACACCATTATATACTCCCCCCGTCCCTGTTCAGTGTACACTTATTTTTTTTTTGGTCCGTCTTAGCCCAGTGTGAACTACCATAAATGGTATGTCCTTTAATATTTTATATTCTTCCTACCCCACCCACTCATTAACTCCACTCATTCTCCACCACACAATTTATTCAACCAACCTACTATTTACTCCACTCATTCCCTCTCTTCATTTTCTACCACACATTTTCATTATCTTAATAATATTTCTTAATCGGCGTGCCTTGGTCAATGGTGCACACTTGAATGGGACGGAGGGAGTAGATATTAAAATTAATTTTCATATCTATCATTGAAATTGCCCTTAAATTTGACTTGATGGTGCAAATTGGTGCTGCATTCCACATGGAAGTACCAAAATATATACTTTCTCCGTCACACAGAGAAATATATACAATTTTACTTAAGACTAGAATTAAGAAAAAATGTGTAAAAGGTGATGTGTTATGAGTGTAGATGATTGTGGGTATAACAAGTGAGTCACATTTTCTTTTTGAAAATTTGCTGATTAATTTGAAACGATTAAAAAATATCTTTTTTGCATATTAATATATTAATATAAGATGGGGGAATATAAAAAATCCAAAAATCCAACTTTAGTGGAATAAAAGTACAATCATGTGGTGGTCATGTTAGCATTGTTTGGCAAAAACTAGGTAATGAATAATTACGTTGTACACACTCTATATCTCTATTTAGAAAGGATATCAAAAGTCTTTATGTTTTTGGTTGTTCTTGTTTCTCTATTAAAGATCATTTTTTTCATAATTGCTGCCAAAATTAGAGGCTTGTAACTTAGTGTCACGTTATGGGAGGGGGTTGGCATGTGCTACTTCTCTTCCAACCGTCGTGGTTGGTGATTTTTGTGAGTGAGAAAAAATTAAGAAATTGTAGAATAATTTTCAATTTTCTAGCAAACGAAAAATACAGAATAAATTGTTAATCTATTTAAGATAATTCACTATAAGTACAAATAAATAATATTTATTAAAGTGGTGCATAAACTATATTTAAAATTTCACCTTAAAATTAAGGAATATTCTCTGTAAAAGCTTATGTTATTTTCAAAAAATCCTCACACAACTATAGGTACAGATCAAAAAAATATATAAACCCAAATTTACTTACCTTAAAATTAACGACGACAAAGATTTTTCAATTTTCAATGCCGAACTATTCTCTTCCATTCATTGTGATTCATTGCAATATCATAGAAACGACGAAACTCTCCTCTGCAAACCTGATCACCCCATGACTCAGCCACTTCACAGTGTCGCACACTATTGCAAAAAATCCGACGGTTGCACCCCTGCAATTTCAGCGAACCCAAATGCCTGAACCTCCCTATTCCGACAAAATCTTGATGCCCCTTCACCGCCTCCCTGTTTCGATAGCCTTCGTGTATTGTTTCTGCTCCGGTGAATGAACAAATTACTCTTATAATCAGGTATAAGAGTATTTTTTTCACAATTTGAAGGAAACAAATTATTCTTATACCTAGATATAAGAGTAATTCTAGTATCACACATTTATCTATAGCAGCAGATTTTATTATTTTGTAAGAAAATGTATAAAATTGTGAAAAAAATACTTTTATACGTAGGTATAAAAGTAATTATGGTCTTATACCTTTAGGTATAGAAACGGAGTGTTTAATAAAATATGAATTTTTATTATTATTTTTAAGATAAGGTGAAAATATGTGAAAAAAAAATACTTTTAAATCTATGTATAGGAGTAATTCTAATTTTATACATTTGGATATTTGAGCGGACGGATAGAAGTAATGTTGAGCATGTGTGTCTGTGAAATTATGAATATGACAGAGATATTTACTCTCTTCGTCTCGCTTTAAGGTTTTGAGTTTGACTTTGCACGGAGATTAAGGAGGAAATATTATATTAAAAGTGTCGTGAGTGTGAAAATAAAATAGGAGAGAGAATGAGTGGAGGGAATAGTAAATTATAATGGTGTTGTGAGTATTAAAATAAAGTAGGAGAGAGAATGAGTGGAGGGAATAGTGATAAAATACTTGCCATTTATGGAAAGAAGTAAAGTAAGAACCTTAATTTGGGACAGACTAAAAAGGAAAGTAAAAACCTTAAATCGGAACGGAGGGAGTATATGTTTATAATGTCGCTCGGGAGTTCTAAAATTCATAGCCCAAAAATTATTAGTAATAAGAGAATTAACCTTTAGTTTTATATATTGGGCCATATTTAATTATTTAATTGTATGTAAGTCAAAATCTGTCAAACTAAATTACATTTTCAAACTTTTTTGACTGTCCCTTGGGGCAACTCAATGGTAGTACTAATTTTAAGGTTATCAAAATCAAATTTTGGTACTCATAAACACTATTTTCTTTTTTTTTACGATAATTCGTAAAAAGATCTTTTTTGAACGTCTCACAATAATTTGCACTTTCTCAAAATAAAAATGGGACCCACTTATCTCTACTCACAACCATTACCCACTTATTCCCTCCTACCCAACCATCTACACTCACAACACATCACCTTTTTCACTTTTCTCCTTAATTCCCGCATCACCCAAAAAAGTGCATATTATGTTGGGGCGGAGGGAGTATTTGTATAGGTATCAAAAAATCATCTTCAATAATAATGGGTATATCAAAAATTAGGTATCAAATTAGTGTTTTTTAAGTTAATAACTTTATTAATATTTTTAATATGATAAATCATTTTGAAATATTTTAATTATTTTAATTAGTTATTTTTTATCAAAAAATAAAATTTATAAATAATTTCGAAATATAATAATTATTTTAATTAATTATTTTTTAATAAAAGTTAAAATTTTATAAATAATTATATAAAAATTTAAATAAATTTAAATCAAAAATTATATCACTATCTCCAGCAGCAGATCTTGGTTGGTTGGTCTGAAAAGTCATGGGAGAGGCAGGCTAAGTGAAATAATATACTGCAAAAATTTTAATATCTCACCAATAATTTTTGTGGGCCCCGCATTATTTAATAGGGTATTAATTATTTTTTAAAATATTTATCTATTTGCTATATGACACATTCTTATTTGTCAATTGGATTATGGATAGGATTTTATGATAAACTTCTTACAATACATCTGAGCAAAAATTGTCAACAAATAGGGTCAAGGAGGAGTATATTCTGCACAATCATCATCCCCCTTAAAAAAAAATCCATCAATCCTATAATTTTCAATCTTTCTATCATTTTGCTTTGCTTGATTAATGGATAGATTACAATATATTTTTTTGCTGCTATTTTTGAAATTGTTTAAATTTTATAATAAAGTAAAAAAGAAGTAGAACAAATGGAGAGTAAATGAAAGAAGGGTGTATGGGAAAAAAATGAAGTAGCAAATGATATATATAGACAGTTTGAGTTCATCATTTTTCATGGATCAAGAAAAAAAAAAGCAAAAGTGGTCAAAAGAAATTAAAACATGTCAAAAGAAATTAAAGTATTCAACAAAGAAGTGAAGGATAAAGAAAAATGGACGATTGAGAATTGAATTAAGTAGGTGAATAAAATTTTTTATTGTGATAAATGTTAGATGGGGAAGATTACAGACATTATCCCTTCAATGATTATCAAATTTAGGTTTTAAAACTATCATTGAAGTTGCCCTTTAGAGATGAAGATAGTTGCCAAATTTAGCATGTAGCAGCTGCCACAGAGATAGGGACAACTCAAGATCTCTTCTAGAAGATTACTATGAGGGGTTGGGTGTTTGGGTCATATAAAGGTTTCAAATTGGAAGGTCAAGATGAAACCTATATCAAATGCATGGCTTTAGATATAGGGAAGATGTGTAAAAAACATTATGTCCCTGAAATTTCATTCAATAATTACTCTGTCTCTAAATAAATGTTAAAATTTTAAAAAATATTTTGATAATGTATATATTTCTATACATTTTAATGGAGGATGCATAAATATTTTTGTTATTTATTTTCTAAATATTTAGCTTTATATTAATAAAATGAGTAACGAAAAAATTTGATAAAAAAATATTTAAATTATAAAAATGGACATTTATTTAGAGGTAAAAGATAGGGACAAAAGAGAGTGTTATATAAACTGTGAAATAATCCAATAATAGAGGTTTTGGACCCTAATATGAGGGATATAATTCCAGTTTCCATTATTTACTAAGAAAGGACTTACATAATCCCCCCCTAAGAATGAAGGGTAAGATTACCTTTTATGAAAGTCATGTGTCAACCTCGATTCCCTTTTGAAAAATTGAATTACTAACTTATCATGAACAAAGTCATGTCCTACTCCGTCCCAATAAGAGTTGTCCATTTTTTGGGCAGTACGCAAATTAAGGAAATGGGGGGAAGTAAAAATGTTATGAGTGTAATTTGAAAATAGGAGAGAGAATGAGTGGAGAGAATAGTAAATTATAATGGTGTTGTGAGTATTAAAATAATGGAGGAGAGAGAATGAGTGGAGGGAATAGTGAAGATTCCTTTGCTAAAAAAGGAAAGTGGAAGCTATTAACGGGACATCAATGTATATGTCCCTCCTGCTCTAGCTCAGCATATTTCTCATCCGTCCCAATTTGTTTCCATTCGGTTAAAAGGGCCGGATACTCGAAGTCTAACATGGTATTTTTAAAACAAAACAATAGTTTAATCTTAATAATACCATAACTAAATCTCCGCTTCCTCGTAATCCTATTTCCTACCTAAATGATATTAATTGAAAGATGGCTATGAACGATAAATATAATGCTCTAATTGTTAATAGAACGTGGAATTTAGTACCTCGTCCCCATGATACTAATGTTATTCGTTTTATTTTGATTTTCACTCATAAACAAAGATATGATGGATTTTTTAGCGACACAAAACTCGTTTAGTAGGTGATAATAAGACTCAACAAGTGGACATGTTAAATCGGCTACTATATCTGTACCGTCCTAAGTTTATCACTGTCTAAAAAGTGATCAATAACAATTTTTAAATTTTTATTGTAATAATTTAATTAACTTAAATTTATTGATCAAAATATATTTTTATTAACAATAATTAGAGTTGGTCTTACAAAAAATGCGTTTTTTTTCGAAGCTTAGGAAAAACGTGTTTTACACTGACACTTAATAACGCTAACACTGACACTTTTTTACGCTGGCACTTTGTTACACATGCACTGGCACTTTTATACATTGACACTTAATATACATACACTGACACTTTTTTACACTGGCACTTTGTTACACTAACACTGACACTTTGTTACATTAACATTGACACTTTTTGCACTGGCACTTAATATAAATGTACTGACACTTTTTTACACTGGCACTTTGTTACACTAACACTGGCACTTTGTTAAACTGCCACTGACATTTTTTACACTGCACTTTGTTATACAAATGCACTGGCACTTTGTTTACAGTGGCACTTTGTTAAACTGGCACTGACACTTTTTTACACTGCACTTTGTTACACATGCACTGGTACTTTGTCACACTGGCTCTTTGTTAAACTGACACTGGCACAAACGGAAAAAACAAAACACGTTTTTCCTAAGTGTCAGAAAAAACTGAGATTTTGGCCAATAATTAAAAGTGGGAAGATAATTTTGAAATCGAAAGTGTATTATTTGGGGGTGAATTCTACATATCGTTCATGAGTAACATCATGAACTAGCCCCTCGGGGCACAATCGAGTGGTAAAGGAAGTATCATTGCTGGGCTTGCAACCTCAGCGTGGAGAGTTTGAATTTTGGCAGAAGCAGCTGGAACAACCAATTAAATTAGTGATGTAAGAGTGATGTAAAAACCATGTAGGAGGGCTTCCTTGGGGCCAGGAGTATAAGGGATGCTGACATCCTGACTACCTCGGGCATATCCCGCGGTTTACCTCCGTCAGTCACTGAGAAACCGACGGCTGGTGATCCAGAACATAATTCGATGACTAAATGAGAGAAATATTTTTATACACTGTGAAACCCATCATTAAAAGACAACATTGTCGGCACAACTGTAGAAAGAGGAAGGAAGATTAAAAATATTATTATTATTATTATTATTATTATTATTATTATTATTATTATTATTATTATTATTATTATTATTATTATTATTATTATTATTATTATCATTTATAATTAAATATTAATATTTCACACTAAATTAATTTTCACTAAAAAGATATTGAGAAATTAAAAAGGAAAATTTAGAAAGGATAATTAAGAAATTTATATTTAAAAAAGAGAGTTTTTTTTTCTGTATTCAAATTAAATGAAAATAGTCTCTATTTAAAGAGAAAAAATTATAAATTTTGGTTGTAAAAATTATTTAAAAAAATTGTTTATTATAAAATAATTGAGGTAAAAAAAATAGGATAAAAAATAAAAATCTGAAAAAAAATCAGCCAATCAGAGATCGCCATGTGTCAAAAAAATAAATAAACTTAAGACGCCTACACGCGCCAGTTTTTTGCCCACTTAGCGCCTGCCACATCGAATGTGCCCTACTTCTGTCCGTCTCAAAAAATTGTGTATTTTTAAAGACGAATATCGGGAAAGATGACCATCATTTTAAAAATTTTGATTGAAGTGCATATCAATATTCTAAGAAATATATATACTTCACACTTCATTAATTTTTCGCTAAAAAGATATTGACAAATTGAATAGGAAAATTAACAAAGTATTATTAAGAAATTTATATTTTAAAAAGAGGATTTTTTTTCTGTGTCCAAATCAAATAAAAGTAGTTTCTATTTATAGATAAAAATAATAATGATTTTAGTTGTAAAAAATATTATAAAATAATAATTTATTATAAAATAAATAAGGTCAAAGAAATTGGATATAAAAAAATCTGAAATTCAACCGACCAATGAGAGCTTGCCAAGTGTCGCAATTAAAAAAATTACTTCACACTTAATTAATTTTCACAAAAAAGATATTGAAAAATTAAATAGGAAAATTAACAAAGTATTATTAAGAAATTTATATTTAAAAAATAGAGTTTTTTTTTGTGTGTCCAAATCAAATAAAAGTAGTCTCTATTTATAGAAAAAAATAATGGTTTTTGGTGTAAAAAATAAGGATTTTTTTTGTAAAAAAAGATTAAAAATAATAATTTATTACGAAATAAATAAGGTCAAAGAAATTGGATAAAAAGAAATCTGAAATTCAACCGACCAATGAGAGCTTGCCAAGTGTCGCAATTTAAAAAAAAATAATTCACACTTAATTAATTTTCACTACAAATATATTGAATAATTAAATAGGAAAATTAACAAAATATAATCAAGAAATTTATATTTAAAACACATGATTTTTTTTTCTGTGTCCAAATCAAATAAAAATAGTCTCTATTTATAGATAAAAAATTATAATTTTTGGTGAAAAAAATTTTAAAAAAAATAAATAATGTATTATAAAATAAATAAGGCCAAAGAAAGTGGATAAAAAAATTTGAAATTCAACCGACCAATGAGAGCTTGCCAAGTGTCTCAATTTAAAAATAAATACTTCACACTTAATTAATTTTCTCTAAAAAGATATTGAAATATTAAAAATAAAAATTAACAAAGTATAATTAATAAATTTATATTTAAAAAATAGGGTTTTTTTCTATGTTCAAGTCAAATAAAAATAGTCTCCATTTAAACAGGGAAAAAAATTGGGAGAGTGACCGGGAAGTTCTAAAAAAGTATCATAATGTCCGAGAAATTCCTTCACCATGTTGTATTATAGATTTAGTATTATATTCACATATGAGTGAATATAATAATATTGCATGCAGTATTATGTATTACTGCATAAGAAATTTTTGGTCATTCCGATTTAATAAGAAACTTGAGGGGAAGTGATTTGTTCCAAAAGGAAATTTCGGGTCAAATTCCCAAAATAATTATGAAATTATGTTTAAAAAATGTTGTAAAAAAATTAATTTATTTACATTAACTCATTATGAACTTAATTATGATATTTATTTACATTAACTCATTATGAACTAAATTATGATATTTATTTTCAATTTAACTTATTTAATTACTAATCTATACTTATATAAAAATTCAACACCCTTCCAACTCATCATCCTATACCCCACAACTTTTTTTTAATTTATATTCTTTATTTTTATGATTAGTAAAATAATAATTATTATTATCATTTATAATTAAAAAAAATTCTTCACACGTAATTAATTTTCACTAAAATATATTAAAAAACTAAAAAGGAAAATTAAGAAGGGATAATTAAGAAATTTATTTTAAAAAAAGAGGGTTTTTTTCTGTGTCCAAATTAAATGAAAATAGTCTGTATTGATAGAGAATTTTTTTTATGAATTTTGGTTTAAAAAATAAAATAAAATAAAAAAATAATTTATTATAAAATTCAACACTCATCCAACTCATCATCCTATACCCCACCACTTTTTTTTAATTTTATATTCTTTATTTTTATGATTAGTAAAATTATTATTATTATTATTATTATTATTATTATCATTTATAATAAAAAAAAATCTTCACACTTAATTAATTTTCACTAAAAATATATTGAAAACTAAAAAGGATGATTAAGAAATTTATATTTAAAAAAGAGATTTTTTTTCTCTGTCCATATCAAATGAAAATAGTCTCTATTTATAGAGAAATAAAAATTATGAATTTTGGTGTAATTTTTTTTTTTTAAAAAGTTATTCTATTTTTAAATAATTGAGGTAAAAAAAGGGAATTAAAAATAAAATTCTGAAAAAATATTAGCCAATCATAGAAAGCCAGGTGAATTTTCAATTGTTATCATATATTTTCAATTATGCCATGGACGGAAATGTCGAAATTGCCCTTCCTTATACGGGCGACACCTGTCCAAATTAAAAAAAAAAGAAAAAGAAAAAGAAAAACTTCCTTCGTCCACGCGCCAATGTCTCAGCGTGAACGACACGTGCCAACTCACGCCCACTCATTCATCTCCCTCTTTTAAAATACCAATTTATACTATCTTTATTTCTTAGAATATTGTCATGCACTTCGATCAAAAATTTTCAAATGATGACCATCTTCCCCGATATTCGTCTTTATAAATACACAATTTTTTGAAATCGATAGAAAAATCGACAAATTTATTAATACATTATTTACTATGCTTCAAAGAATTTTTGTAAGAAAAATTAAATAAATTGTTTGATGTATCGAACTAAAATAAACCCAATAACCATATTATCTCATCCCACTTATTAAATAGAAACCCAAACCCAGATTCATCACACTCCCATAATATATATATAGATATAGATTATTATTATCATATGTGAATATAATACTGCATCTATAATACAATAGGGTTTTATTTATGTGTCCAAATCAAATAAAAATAGTCTCCATTTATACAGGAAAAAAAATTGGGAGAGTGATCGGCAAGTTCTAAAAAAGTATCATAATGCCCGAGAAGTTTCTTCACCATGTTGTATTATAGATGCAGTATTATATTCACATATGAATGAATATGATAATATTGTATGCAGTATTATATAATACGGCATAAGAAATTTATGGTCATTTCGATTTAATAAGAAACTTGAGGGGAAGTGATTTGTTCCAAAATGAACTTTCGGGTCAAATTCCCAAAATAATTATGAAATTTGGTTTAAAAAAAGTTGTAAAAAAATTAATTTATTTACATTAACTCATTATGAACTTAATTATGATATTTATTTACATTAACTCATTACGAACTTAATTCTGATATTCATTTTCAATTTAACTTATTTAATTACTAATCTATACATATATAAAAATTCAACACCCTTCCAACTCATCATCCTATACCCCACAATTTTTTTTTATTTTATATTCTTTATTTTTATGATTAGTAAAATTATTATTATTATTATCATTTATAATTAAAAAAAATTATTCACACTTATTTAATTTTCATTAAAATATATTGAAAAACTAAAAAGAAATAATTAAGAAATATATTTTAAAAAAGAGGGTTTTTTTTTCTGTGTCCAAATCAAATGAAAATGTAGGGGAAATATAGGGTCTTGATCTTGATACAGAGGCCGGATATGTGATTGAATCGTGTATAATCCACTTTCCGAATAAAGTATTTCGACCCTTAATGCCTGGGTTACACAAAATCTTTATTGGGATAAGACAATCACGCAATTTGTTTTCTAGGCAAAGAGAACAAATCAAAACTTGAGAATTGTTTTGCTTTCGTTATATTGTTGTAATTCACTCTTGTGTTTTTCATATCTGTACAACTGAGATCAATCTCTGTATATATACAGATGGGGAGGTATTAGTTAAAGGGTACAATCAAAAGACATGACTTTAGCCAAGCAATGTGTCTCTTCATTTTGAAAAGGCATCTGTACAGGAACTGCACGGCCGTGTCTTATGAACTGCACGGCCGTGCTGTTCATACTGATCAGCAAAAAGAGCTACCCTTTAACTTTTACTTCTATATCGAGGTTGACTTCGTTTTAGCTCAAACGAGTGTGTACTCCACACTTTCCCTTACTCGTATCCGAGTCTAATACGAATCACATTGATCTCTTAGTAAATCACCATTACAATAAAACAAGTTGATGACACTAAAATCACCAACAAATCCTCCATTTTAGTGTAATCCTTTGATTTACTAAACTGTATAAATAACGAAACAAACGAATGCATAAATGAAAATGTCTTGCGATTGAATTTTCATCTTAGTATAATACACATTTCAAATACTCGAGAATCGGGGTGTCGTAACGATTGAACCCGTCAACTCATATGAATACCTGAAGATACTATACACATAAGTTCAGTACAATTCTCTTTGTTTAATCTTGACACTTTTACAAGCCATGTGTCCATATCCATTAGTGAACATATAGGAAGCCAAGTCCTAGCTTCTTGAAGCGGCAAAACTTCATGTCCATATAGGTAGTTCCTTTAATCTTGCACCTGCATTTGCAATTTTTCAAAGGAACTATTAAGAAGATATTCTTCAACCTAACCTTTACTTGCAGGTCTGAACACATACCTTGGGAAATAATAACATGTGTTCCAATCTCCAACTGCGAGCTTTCCACATTGAATTCAAGCTTCTAACGTTGTATTAGAAGGGAATTGGGTATCTCACAATTAGAGGATTAAATGGACTTTAATCCCATTCCCATTGCGAGACTTATTTACCAAGTCTCGGCTAACTCCTTCGTCAAGTGGTCGGCCAAATTTTGTTGCGACCGAACAAACTCAAGCGATATCACACCATTCATGATTAACTCCCGAATCATACTATGTCGACACCCAAGTGTCTAGACTTGCCATTATAAATCGACTATAGGCCCTAGCCAAGGTGGCGGCACTATCACAATGGATAGACATTGGTGATATCGGTTTTGGCCATAATGGAATCTCATATATCAAGTTCAAGCCACTCCGCTTCTTTTTCCAAAGCCAGCCTAATGCTACAAACTCGATTCCATTGTAGAATGTGTAATACATGTCGCTTTTTGGAAGCCCAAGAAATGGCACCTCCTCCAAGTAAGAACACCCAACCACTAGTAGAAGATGAATCTTCTTGGTTGATCCAACTAGCATCGGTATAACCTTCTAATATAGAAGGATGGCCACTATAACACAAACCATAGTCCATAGTACTTGTTAAGTACTTGAACACCCTTGTTATAGCATGCCAATGCTTGTCTACTAGGATTACTAGTGAACTGCTCAATCTTCCATTTGCATAAGCAATATCGGGTCGAGTGCCCGTCATAGCATACATCAAGCGCCAATGGCTTTTGAGTATTCGATTTGTGACAGACAGGTTTACCGATATTTGATACAAGTTTCTCGGTAGGATCCATGGGAGTACTAAATTTAGAACAATTATCACAATTAAACCTCTTGAGAATTTTCTCAATATAATGAGATTGTGATATTGCAATGCCCTTGTTCATCCGTTTAATCTTTATACCAAGAATTACATCGGCTTCTCCCATGTCCTTCATTGAAAATTTTGATGACAAAAACTTCTTAGTTTTATCAACTACATTTTGGTCAGTACCAAAAATCAACATGTCATCTACATATAGACAGATGATTACACCTTTACCGGATTCATCAAATCTGCTATATACACATTTGTCGGATTGATTTAATACAAAACCATTCGACAAAACAACCTCATCAAATTTTTGATGCCACTTAGGTGCTTGCTTCATTGCCCATACAATGACTTAATTAACTTACATACCTTATGCTCATTACACGGCATAACAAATCCTTCAGGTTGCTTCATATACACTTCTTCTTCCAAATCACCATTTAAGAATCTTTGTTTTGACATCCATTTGATGGATCAATAGATTACGAATAGTGCCAAAGCTATCAGAAATCTAATAGTAGTGATACGAGCAACCGGTGCATAGGTATCGAAGTAATCGATCCCTTCCTTTTGTCTAAAGCCTTGGATTACCAATCGAGCTTTAAACTTGTCAATAGTTCCATCGACTTTCATCTTCTTTTGAAGATCCATTTGCACCCCAAAGGTTTACGGCTGGTGGTAAATCGGACAAGACCCATGTATTATTTTCCACAATAGAACCAATCTCATCATCGATGGCTTCTTTCCAAAACCAGCGTCTCGAGATTTTATTGCTTCATCATAGGTTCTTGGATCCTCCTCTATACTATAACCGTAAGAGTATTGAGATTCAATTTGATCTCTTGATCCCATAACTAAATATAGTTGAAAATCGAACCATATGATTTAGCTTTCCTTACTCTTGTACTCTTACGAGGTTCGGGTGTCTCACTTGGTACATCAATTGAATGATCATCCATTTGAGATTCAGCCGACATTGGTATAATATCATTGGGTCTAGGTATCGAAGAGAAACGATTCTCATCAAAGATTGCATCTCTTGATTCTATAATTGTGTTTATAGAAATGAATTCATTAGGTTCTATAACATAAAACCTATATGCCTTGGAATGCTCAGCATATCCAACAAAGATGCAATCAATACCTTTTTCTCCCAACTTTTTCCTTTTAGGGTCCGGAAGTCTAACCACGGCCCTACATCCCCAAACTCGCAAAAATGTCAAGTTTGGTCGTTTCTTATACCAAAGCTCATATGGGGTAATCTTGTTCCTTTTATTAGGAACTCTATTCAATAGATGACAAGCCGTTAACATGGCTTCACCCCAAAACCCGTCACTCAAGCCGAGTAAGACAACATGGCGTTAACCATTTCTTCAAGAGTTCTATTCTTCCTTTCAGCCACACCATTTTGTTGTGGTACATAAGGAGCCGTAGTCTCATGAATTATCCCTACGGATTGGAAATATTTAGGATCATAATATTCACCACCTCTATCCGTACGTAAGGTTTTAATCAAGCCATTAAGTTGAAGTTCAACTTCAGTTTTATAAACTTTAAATTTATCTAGGGCTTCATCTTTTGCATGCAGCAAATAAATATAGCAAAACCTAGAGGCATCATCTATAAAAGTGACAATATACTTTTTATTGCCTAAAGATGGAGTTGCATGAAAATCACATAAATCACTATGTATCAATTCAAGTTTCTACTGAATTCCTTGTAACACTTTTAAAAGGTTTCCTAGTGATTTTTGTTAACATGCAAGTATTACACCTTTCCGTATTATTATCAATAACAGGAATCAAACCATCTTTGGACATTTCAAGCATTCTTTTATAGTGCACATGTCCTAACCGAGCATGCCATAATGAGGAATTAACAACAACAGAGGAAGTCATATAAACAGAACTAGAGTTAACCGGAATTTTATTCAAATTCAACATAAACATCCCATTGTTATAATAACCAAATCCTACAAATACACCCGACTTCGATAAGATATACTTATCGGATTCATAAACTTGTTTATAACCACACTTGTTCAAGACAGGACCAGAAATTAAATTCTTACGAAGTTTAGGTACATATAAAACATTAAACAAAGAAATCGTTTTTCCGAACTAAATTCCAATACCACACTTCCTCTTCCTTGAATAGGAGCGGAATGGTCATCACCCATGTAAAGGACGGATCCGTCTTCCATTGGTTCGTATGTCTTAAACCAACAACGATCTTTACAAACATGAGCGTGGCACCGGAATCAATCCACCACGCAATAGCATCATCCCGCACATAAAATGCCTCGTAAATTATTGAAACGGAATTTTTAATAAATGCTGTTCCAACTATGAATTAAATTCGACCTTGGTTTTGAGAATGGTCCTTAGACCCCTTTCCCGAACCACTTGTGCTTGCGCCTTTCTTGTTGTTTCCAACACGACAATCCTTCTTAAAGTGACCGGTTTTGCCACACTTCCAACATGCCAATTTAGGCTTCTTGTTGGGACCGGAACCATTGTCATTGAAACTACGTTTCTTTCCTTTGTTTTTATTGTTTCCACCCTCATCAATCATATTGATCGAGGGTCCAAGCAACTTCTTTTCCTTTGCCTTTGTCATCTTCTTGTGCCCTAAGAGATTCCTCTATGCGCAGTGACTTCCAAGTTGAACCAAAGATAGATCGTCTTTACCATGTTTCAAGGTGTGTTTGAAATCCTTCCGGGAGGAGGCAATTTATCAATCACACTTGAAACGGATATTGACTCATCCATCTTCAATCCATGTTGTGTATATTGTCCAAGGATTCTAAGGAGTTCATTGAATTGTTCCATGACAGTCTTGAATCGACCATTTTGTAATTATTAAAATTACTCACAAGGAACTTCTTACTAGAAGCATCCTCTGCCATGTACTTGGATTCAAGAGAATCCCATAACTCTTTAGCGATTCCTCATTTTGATAGATGTCAAAGAGAGAATCGGACATACCGGATTTAATATGTGTCCTCTGCGAGATGTAGTCGTCGTTTTCCCACTTTGATCTACGTCCGATTGCCTCCAAGTTGTCATCTTCAAGCAATTCCGGAATAGGGGTAGAAAGAACATACACCACCTTTAATGTAGTTAAAAGGAAGTGCATCTTCTTCTCGCCAACGTGCGAAGTCTTGCCCTTCAAACTTGTCTAGCTTTCCAAACTTGTTCGTCATCTCCTTCAAAGTACTTCCACCGGCCATGAGTATCACCAAATACTTTATTCGTTTGTAGGGAAATATAGGGTCTTGATCTTGATACAGAGGCCGGATATGTGATTGAATCGTGTATAATCCACTTTCCGAATAAAGTATTTCGACCCTTAATGCTGGGTTACACAAAATCTTTATTGGGATAAGACAATCACGCAATTTGTTTTCTAGGCAAAGAGAACAAATCAAAACTTGAGAATTGTTTTGCTTTCGTTATATTGTTGTAATTCACTCTTGTGTTTTTCATATCTGTACAACTGAGATCAATCTCTGTATATATACAGATGGGGAGGTATTAGTTAAAGGGTACAATCAAAAGACATGACTTTAGCCAAGCAATGTGTCTCTTCATTTTGAAAAGGCATCTCAGTACGAGAACCGCACGGCCGTGTCTTATGAAGCTGCACGGCCCGTGCTTGTTCATACTTGATCGACAAAAAGAGCTACCCTTTAACTTTTACTTCTATATCGAGGTTGACTTCGTTTTAGCTCAAACGAGTGTGTACTCCACACTTTCCCTTACTCGTATCCGAGTCTAATACGAATCACATTGATCTCTTAGTAAATCACCATTACAATAAAACAAGTTGATGACACTAAAATCACCAACAGAAAATAGTCTCTATTGATAGAGAATTTTTTTTTATGAATTTTGGTTTAAAAAAATTAATTTTTTTTTCATAAAATTCAACACCCATCCAACTCATCATCCTATACCCCACCACTTTTTTTTAATTTTATATTCTTCATTTTTACACCAAAATATATTGAAAGCTAAAAAGGATAATTAAGAAATTTATATTTAAAAAAGAGGTTTTATGTTCTGTGTCCATATCAAATGAAAATAGTCTCTATTTATAGAGAAATAAAAATTATGAATTTTGGTGTAAAAAATTAAAAAAAAAAATTATTCTATTGTTAAATAATTGAGGTAAAAAAAACGGGATTAAAAATAAAATTCTGAAAAAATATCAGCCAATCATAGAAAGCCACGTGGATTTTCAATTGTTATCATATATTTTCAATTATGCCATGGACAGAAATGTCGAAATTGCCCTTCCTTATACGGGCGACACCCGTCCAAATTAAAAAAAAAAAAAACTTCCTCCGTCCACGCGCCAATGTCTCCGCGTGAACGGCACGCGCCAACTCACGCCCACTCATTCATCTCCCTCTTTTAAAATACCAATTTTTACTATCTTTATTTCTTAGAGTATTGTCATGCACTTCAATCAAAATTTTTAAACTGATGACCATCTTCCCCGATATTCGTCTTTATAAATACACAATTTTTTGAAATCGATAGAAAAATCGACAAATTTATTAATAAACCCAATAACCATATTATCTCATCCCACTTATTAAAT
Organism: Adenophora triphylla var. japonica; assembly: GCA_022495995.1. Taxonomy (NCBI): domain Eukaryota; kingdom Viridiplantae; phylum Streptophyta; class Magnoliopsida; order Asterales; family Campanulaceae; genus Adenophora; species Adenophora triphylla. The sequence continues at coordinate 44,724 of JAFEMH010004190.1, read as the reverse complement.
AGAAACCCAAACCCAGATTCATCACACTCTCACTATATATATATATATATATATATATATATATATATATATATACTTTATAAATGTACAATAATTTTGTTTATAAAAATTCAACACCCTTTCAACTCATCATCCTATACCTCACCATTTTTTTATTTTATATATTTTTTTATGATTAGTAAAATTATTATTATTATCATTTAAAATAAAAAAACATACTTCACACTTAATTAATTTTAACTAAAAAGATATTGAAAAATTAAAATGGATAATTAAGAAATTTAAATTTAAAAAATAGTATTTTTTTTATGTGTCCAAATCAAATGAAAATAGTCTCTATTTATAGAGAAATTTTTTTATGAATTTGGTGTAATTTTTTTTTAAAAAAAATTATTTTTATAAAGTAATTGAGGTAAAATAAAGGGGGTAAAAAAAATAAATCTGAAATAAAAGAGGCCAATCAGAGATTGCCATGTGGCGCAAATTTTTTTTTTTAAAAAAAGAATCCCCTTCGTACACGCGCCTTTGTTGGCGCGTGTACCGCATGCGCCAAATTTTCAACGAATCAGAGCCAGCCACGTCACCTGTCAATGCTATATCTTCAACTTTGCCACCGTGTGAAATTACGAAAATGCCCTTGGTTTGAGCGGGAACATTGGCTATCTTGCTTTTATATATAGATAGATATATAAAAACAAGCAATAATCACACAAAATACAGCTATACGTGTTTCACCAACTTTATTACGTGCACGGGCAAGGAAGAGAATATTATTATCTTCTGTAAATCAACCGATTACAATCTTTATTCTAATTCACGATTTCTTGTTAAATAATTTCTTTATTTGCAAACCCTAAATCTATAAAAATAGATTAGCAAAAGCAACTACAAACATGGTTAGGGGTATACTCTATTTATATTCCCTCAGCAGGGTTTTACAATCCTGGGCCAAATCTGACACTGAACAGGCCAGATCCGGCATAGGGCTGTAAGTACCCCAATCCGGACCGCTCTCCATCCGAGCATACGGAAAAAAGCAAGGGCGAACTTTCGGATGTCATAACTCCTTCATACGGACTCCGATTAAGACGTGTCATATATGGTTGGAAAGCTCTCGACGAGAACTAGCTTGCAATCATAAAAAATAGCCATTTGACATAGTGGTCAGCACGGACCACTTTTCAGAGTGAAAATAATGATGAAAAATCCCCTTAAAGTCCACAATATTTCCTCAAATCCGGAAAAACCAAAAAAGTGGTAATAACCAAAGAATCCGTGCGGACCACTTTGCATTTTTCGTGGGCCTATAAATAGAGGGTTCTCCCTCTCATTTTCTTCACACCTCCCCTCTCTCCTCCCTCCCCCCAGTAAGCTGGGACAAGTCTAAGCCTTCCCGAGGCCCTCCGGCCCTTCCCGAGGCCTCCCGAGCCTTCCCGAGGTGCTCCGAAACCCTCCCGAGGAGCTTCGAAGTCCTCCCAAAGCTCTGTTGAGCCATCTCGAGGAATTCTGAAGTCCTCCCGAAGCCCTGTCGAGCCAACCCGAAGCCCTGCCGGTCCATCCCGAGGCATCCCGAAGCTCTGCCGGTCCATCCCGAGGTCCATCCCGAGCCATTCTGAAGCATCCCGAAGCCCTGCCGGTCCGTCTCGAGGCATCCCGAAGCACGCTGAAGCTCTGCCAGCACACACCTAGCCATCCTGAGGCACGCCGAAGCTCTGCCCGCACATACCTAGCCATCCCGAGGCACGCCGAAGCTCTGCCCGCACACACCTAGCCATCCCGAGGAGCCATCCCGAAGCTCTACCCGCACTTACCTAGCCATCCTGAGGTACACCGAAGCTCTACCGGTCCATCCCGATCGACCCCCGACGTCTCAAGTCAAACACACTCCCCCGCGAAAGATAGACACAAACCAACATTGGTAAGGCCTCCTTCCAAATCTCTTTTAAAAAAGAAGGGTATCGAAAGACTCAAGTATACGAGGTGACTCTGGTGACCTCAACTATCTCTTTCCGAGGCGTAACCTGACCTCCGAACTCTAAAATCTAATCACACAACAAAACAAACAAAAACAAAGCCTTTTCTCAATGTTTTGGGCATAATCAAAACGGCGTGACGACTCTACGAAAAACAGCACGACCGTACAACGCGAGATGCCGTCCTGCCACGGATCGGGTAATTTCAGTTGGCGACTCTGCTGGGGACGTTTTGTTTTAAAAAATTTAAATAAAAAAAAGATTTTTAAAACAATGATGAGGGTCAAACTTTCATTTTACCCCTTCTTTAACTGTTGTGTGTGTACATACATTTAAAATTCATTCTGCTAAACTTTCTGTTTTCCTCAGAAAAAGAATTTTCTTAAAACATATTCACCCCTTCACCAAAACTTGCACACTTTCTTCTAATTTCCATTTCTTGAACTGTTTTCCCACTTTGTTCTATTTCATTCAAAATATCATTTATTTATTTTCATGAATTTGACATCAATATTTTATTTCGATTGTCTTCATTTTCCCATGATTGTATATATAATCAAACTCATTGAATCATACACAACAAACCAATATGCACAATTGTTAGAACATAAATTTTTAAACATAATCCACCATTAGGTGACCACTTCTCCTTTCTTTGTTGTTTAGACTTGCTACTTTACGAAACACCATATATTCACAATTGTACGTACACCTATGTTTCTATATTTTATATTGACATTTCATTATTTTATGGGGTAACATTTCCAAAGATAGTTATCTTTCCAAAATAGACTCACCTCCACATTTCGGGTAACCCTGAAATCAGCAACAATGTTATTATTCATTATCAACAACATTTGATCGTGGTGTAAATGGTGGACACTTTGTTTCCATGTTCATATACAAAAGTCTTCTGGTTTTCTATGTAATTTTCTCTTCTAAAGCTACATTTAGAAATGCACTTTACATTCATTTGATTTATTTCAAATTTCGCTATATGGCAATCACAAATACACTTCATATTTATATTAATCTCCTGACGGGAGAATAAGTATTAAAGTAATCAAGACTTTTCTTTAACTTGTAATCTTTCGTTACAATTTTAGTCTTGTACTTTTTAATTATTCCATCGAACTTTATTTTCATATTTCACTTTATATCCTAGTGACTTACTACTCGGAGATAAATCCACTAATTTATTAGTGCAATTTTGCAAGATAAAATCAATCTCACATTTAATGTTCTCTTTCCACGAATATCCTTCCAAAGAGCTCAGAACATTTTAAGAACTTTGTGGTTCACTTTCTAGAATATAAGTTAGAAATTCCGAGTCATGGAAATTTTCTCTTTATTAAGTTGGTTTCTAGCTTTTCATTTTAAAAAGATAAGACTCAACATTTGCCTTTTAAATGGGGGAATGTGATTCAACTAACGAGACTTATTCTAATTATTGATCATTAACTCAACCCATCAATTGATACAACTTTCATTTCATTCATTCAAATATCATGAATATAATTCTTGGTGACATCTACCATTGCCTTAAGCATTTCAGTATGCTCTACTGCATTTTTTTCGCACAATAAGTGTTACACAACTTTTTCTCCGAAGCTCTATTCACTTTTCGAACGCAAAGACGAATAGCAAACACCTTAACTTTCATTTCTATTTATTTATGTTTGAGATGATTCTTAAAATCTTTTCAAGTACGAAGTAATTTCTTAATTATTACCGTCACTTGATAATTTTCACTCAACACCATCCATTCGGCATGGTTTTACGAAAGAATATTTTCAATTCTTCCATATGACTATATACGGTTTATGGAGTCCACTATTTTGAAATAAAGAAAGCAGCCTACACTGATTTCATTTTACCTGCATTCTCGATTTCAATATTATAGTCCAAATAATTCCGACAAAAGAAATTCACACTCACGACTTAAACATACATAGGATCTTCCATAAGAAACATCACTAAGTTCAAGGTGGTCTATTAGAACATCTTTTGTAACCATCACTTAAAGTCGAGGCTAACAAAATTTTCTAACTTTTCAATATGGTGAGGCGGAGTACTTGAAACAACCACATTCCGTTTGAGATTTTTCTCCATACAAGGAGTCTTCCCCATCAACGATTATAAATTTTTTGTTACAAATATAACTATCTTAACATAATTAGGGAGTTCACTCCAAAAATAAATTGTTAATTCAATAGGTAAATTAACACAATTTATTTCTTATACCAACTCATATTTATAAATCTCTAAATTCCATAATGAAATTATAATTGAAGGCTAATTATTCTAAAACTTTAAAGGTATTATATTGGAGTATCTCTACATTCTTATTTAAATAATACAAAATTTCTTTTAGAAGCTCTCCTTCTAAAATATTTTGTGTCATTTGTCATCATCGACGACAACGATAGAATTTAACAACTTCAAGAAGTTTTATTGTTTTTGTCTTTATGACATTAGTCACTTATTCCACTAATAGGATTTAACAACTTCTTTCAAGAAAACATATAGTTTTAATTCTTGTGACGTTTGTCAAAGTTTAAAATAATAGAATTCAACAATTTCTTTCAAGAATCTTCATTGTTTTTATTTTTGTAACTTTTGTCACTATTGAAATTAATAGGATTTAACAACTCTTATCAAGAATTCCTATCATCTTAGTCAATACATTGTTGATAAAATGCAACGTTAAAAAATACAAATTTTAAAATTTACCTTCTCAACTTAGTTTTAATAAACTATTCAATTTTTCTCACTATTATTCACAAGAATCATAAGATAACTTTTCCATTTATCTTACTACGATTCACATAAACCATAATAGAATTATCATGCATTGCATGAACATTATAGTAGACTTAGCCACACTAGCTTCTACAAGTGTTACAACATCGTTATAACCAAAATTACAATTTTTAATTTCTCAAATGTACACCCCTTTTTCACAAAAACTACTCTGCTGCTTCAGAATCTTTTATCTCCCTCTTTGAACCTTCAAATATGATATCAACCGTCCAAATTTTTTCCTTATAAGTCTGAAACACAAATATAAAATTTGAGGTCGATCCAACGGTTAACAAAGCGGTAAATACAAATCTTGTTTAGTTGGTCATGCTAAAATGTGCTTGAAGTTTTCTTTCATCTTTTTCCGTTCCATTAAAGCCCAAAGCTTTTTTTATTCTATAACATGTATCCATTCAACGAAAATATGTCTTAAGATTGTTAGAAAAATTCATTAATATAACAATATACAAGGGAAGAAGGATGACAATTATAAACTTACAATACAAAAGAAAAATCAAATCGCCTTTTATGCAGATTTGTCTGAGCGTGTGTTAGACACAATTTTCTTAAAACATATTCACCCCTTCACCATTGATGTTATGCATTGAGGTTACTGAACGGAATAAAAGTGGCGGGCTACGCCCAATGAGCGAGCCCAGTTATCTACCTATTATTGCCACCACGTTCTCGGTGAGATAGGCCCAACCATCACTAGACCCAAGGCCCATCAACAAGATCAGTCGACCTAGCTCATTGTCCGACCTACTTGGTCCCGACCTAGCTTAGTCCGACATTACGATCCAGATGCTATTCGGGTACGGTTCAGCCCTATCCATCAGTCAGGTCGACCTAGACTCAACAGGCGACCTCGACCTACATCATTACGTCGACCTACATAGTCCTGGTGTAACTACAATCCTTTATGTAACAAGACTCCATACAAATCAGGAGTTATTTATGGATAAGATCTCTAAAACATATCTGTTCCACAAATTAAGGGATTTCTTGCAATCCTACCACAAATACAAACTCTCATCCTCAACTATAAATACAAAGCAACGTCAACCGTTCCAAGGTAATTGCTTTATGATTATTTGAGAATACATTGTTCCTTATAATTATTTAAGCTCTAATACACCATACTTACTCTCACGCCCGAGGGTCTTCGCCGGAGACCATTCCGGCTAGTCGTGGGTTCTGTTTTAAGGTCAAAGTCAGGAGATTGATCTTGCAGCTGGACGCAGATTGATAAACGACACGATTCTTGCAGCATCAGTTTGGTTCCATTGCTGGGAATCATGCAATGGAACCAGTTTTATTAAAAACACGAAAAGCTTTTGAATGTTTAGCATACCCAAGAAAAATACCTTCATCGGCCTTGGCTTCGAATTTACCTCTATTTTCTCTTCCGTTGTAGATGATAAAGCATTTGCAGTCGAAGATCTTGAAGAATGCAATGTTGGGGGTTCTTCTCGCCAAAGCTCATTGGGAGTCATGTTATAGGTTTTGTTGATGAGGGAGCGGTTCTGAGTGAAGCATCTTTGTGTTAATTGCTTGACCCGGAGAAATGAGGCAGCTTGGCTTCAGATATCATTGTCTTTCCAGCCTCAATCAACGTCCTGTTCTTCCTTTCCACAACCCCATTTTGTTGTGGAACACCAGCAGTTGAGAAATTGTGATCAATCCCATGGTCATCACAATACTGAGCAACACCGTTGTTATTAAATTCTGTTCCATTATCTGATTGAACGCTAATGATGTCGTCATCTTTTTGAGTTTGGAGCCGTCTAAAAAGTGCGATGAGGATCTCATAGCAACCATATTTGGAAATCATCATCTCAACCCACGTATATCTTGAATAATTATCCACCACCACTAAAGTATATCTACTTCCTCCAATGCTGGCAGTGGTTACGGGTCCAAACAAATCTATGTGAAGCAGTTGTAAGAATCTTGAAGTTGATGGAGCGGTCTTGCTGGTGAAAGACGACGCGAATTGCTTACCAAGCTGGCATGCACTGCATTTCTCAGGATGGTGGTCAGCCACTTTGGGTAAACCACGAACGAGGTTTTCCCTACCAATCTTTGCAAGATACTTGAAGTTCGAGTGGCTCAACCTCTTGTGCCATAGGAAACTATTTTCGCTCACATTTTTAGCAACAAAACAGAGATTAGTAATACTACATGCAGAATTAAGATCAATGATGTAAATATTACTCTTACAAATCCCTGTGAGTAGGGTGACTCCGGAAATGCTATCCTTGATAAAGCAGTTTGATGACGTGAAGTTGCAAAGCATTCCTTTGTCGCAGAATTGAGAAATTGAAAGGAGGTTGTGCTTGAGTCCTTCAACAAGATAAACCTTCTCAATGGTTAGGTTTCCTCTCCTTATAACACCATATCCAATGGTCTTGCCTTTGTTGTTGTCACCAAAGGTTACAGATGGACCACTTGCTTCAATGAAATCTTCAAGTAATGATCTATCTCCATTCATATGTCTTGAGCTGCCACTGTCAAGATACCATTCATTATCCTTGGAGTGACCATCCATTAAGAAGAGGACCTGAAATGTAAACATTAAGAACGAGGTCCCCCTTTATACCTTAGGTCCTGAAGTTAGCAACCCTTCACTACCCACACCTGTTTGGCAGAAGGAGGTTTACTCTTCCTGGCATTGGATGTGAACCGCAAAAGGCATTCTGCAGCCTTGTGACCTAAACCATCACACACAGAGCATTTATAAAAGCTACAAGCATCATGAGGTTTTACTACTCCTTACTCTTCTTAGGAGTTGCATGCGGTTTGGGAGGCGCAGTTTTAGCCTTAACAAAGGGAACCGGCTTGAGTTTGACCACGTATTTTCTAGGAACGCCATTCCTGCTTTTGAAGGCAGGAGGAGCGGTCGAAGAAGAGGCGCGGTCAGCCTTGCAGTTGCCAGCACCACCTGTTCCACCGGAAGCGGTTGGAGCAGGAATGCGGCCAACTCCATAAGCCATTTCCTCTGAACTACACTCTTAGAATCCTTTGCCTTCATCTGAGAGTTCTTCCCATACTATTTCTTTGGGTAGACATAATTAAAATTTTGTTGTCCTTTACCCTTAGCATTTGCACACTTCCCCTTAGAAATTTCTTTAGTTAGTTTCAAAATTTCCTCATCCTTTTCACTGCAGGATGCCACTTCTTCTCTTCATCAGATCCAAAACCTAGACCCTCCTTAATTCCAGAGGGAACTTGGGAGTCTATGATTTGATCTGCGGTGGATTTTGAGTTGAGCCACCCATCAATAATCTTTTGGCGATCGTTGAGTTGGGTGACCAGGTCATCATTCCGGAGTTGAAGTGCAGCAACCTTAGTTTCAAGGATGCGATTTTGATCAGCAAGAGGAGTCATTCTTTTGATTTGGTCCTTAAGATTTGAAATTTCAGATCTCATCACAGTTTTCTCTGTCTTGTACTGAGAAATCTCATCATTAGCTAAGCTTAAGGCTTTCTTAACATTTGAAAATTTATGGATCATCATCTCAGCTTCCTTGAATATCCTTTCATGTTCCATGGAAGAAACCTCTTCCACCACCTTTTTCAAAATTTTCTTATTTGGAATTGCTTTTGAAGGTGGAGCATTTTTAGGAGCAAAAATAGGACGTGAATACGAGCAATTTCCTATTTTAATGCTTGGAGTAAGTTTGACATCAGAATCCAATTTAAAATTTGGAATTTTTGTAAAAACTTCTTCTTCCTCCATATCTAGCGACTCGACTGACTCAGTATCTGACTTATCGGATGCATCTGCAACTAAGCAGAGATTAACCTCTTCGGTTTCTTCATCACTTCCCTCATCAGAATCTATTTCAATCCAAGTTGCTAATTCCTTGGAATTCTCTTCTTCCTCAGCAACCATTCCCTTGCGACGAGAAAATTTCGCAGGCGAGGTTTTCTTTTTCAAATACTCATATTTAGGCTGTGGACACTCAGATGCAAAGTGACCAGGTTTCCTACAGTTGTAGCAAACTAGATCACCATTTTTCTTTTTATCTGCAGCCTTAGAAAATGTTGCAGGAGGTTTGCCTTTTGAAAATATTTTTGTGAAAGGTTTTGAGGATTTTCTAAATTTTTGAAATCTTTTCACAAACATGGCAAAATCATCATCATCCATCTCGATGAGTGATGAGGTTGATATGGAAGGATCTGCGGTTTGATTGGATGTAGATGGTTTCTCCTCATGTTCCACTACGGACATGGAAAGCGATTTGGTTTTCCCTTCAATCTCTTCAATTTGATTTAACTTAAGATCATAGACTCTAAGATTTGCATACAAGTTACTTAACGACCAAGTATTCAAAACTTTGGAGTCTTCTAGAATGGTAGCCTTATTAACCCATCTAGAACCTAAAGCAGCTAGGAAAGTCATATTGATTTCCTTATCAGTTAAGGTTTTGCCAAGAGATCTACAAGCATTAACTACCTCAACATAACGGTCGTAGGTTTGACGCAAGGTTTCGTTGGGTTTTCTGTTGAAGTTGTTGTAGGATCTTTCAACAGCATATAATTTGCTTTCCTTGCATTCGTCATCACCTTCGAGGTAGCTCTCTATGGCATCCCACATCTTCTTTGCGGTTTTGAGGTACATCACCTTTTGAAGAGTTGAAACGGGGAGGGTTCCTGAAATGATGTGCCTTGCCTTGCTGTCCAAGGCAGCTAATCTCTTCTCTTCATCTGACCACTCATCTTTTGGCTTTTTGACCTCTGAAATTGTTGCACTGGTGGTTGCATCTGTGTTGGCCTTCATTGGAATTAACGGGCCATTGATCATGCATTCCACCAGCATCTCATCGATGGTCTCCAAATGAATAAGCATTCGGCACTTCCAGATGTCGAAGTGGTCTTCGTCCAAGATTGGAATGTGTGAATAGTTAAGAGTTGTCATTGTCTTTGAGTTTGCCATATTGAATCGGCACACAAGCTATTAAGCTTGAAAAACAGTGGTTTTAAAATGTGTTAGCTCTGATACCACTTGTTGATCCCAAAGGTGGCAACAAGGGTGAAAATACAGCTAGAGGGGGGGTGAATAGCTGTTACAAATTTTTCGCACTCTTTTAAAACTAAACCTCTAAGCTTACAAAACCGCTTGTAGTTAATAATACACTGGAAGTAGAGTTTTAAAATGCACAGCGGAATAATAGAGTTACAAAGCGGTTTTGAGAGAGGCGGTTTGTAAAGCGGTTTTGGTGATGCGGTTTTGATAAGTGCAGTTTTACAAACACGTGTATTTTTGACAGTGTTAACTCCAAACACAATTTCACAATAATGGATATCTATATAAAGATCAAACAGAGATAAAGATAGATAATCAGTAAGCACAAGAAAAATAAATGCAGAAAGTAAGAACACAATATTTGGAGTGGTTCAATCGACAAACGATCTACGTCCACTACCAAGATGGTTAGTCTTGGATTTTTAAGAGTGATTTTACTATTGAGTATGAGAGATTACAAGTTACAAAGATCAATACTCAAGGCTAAAATCTATTTTATGAAGATTGAATCCTAGACTATAACCAGTGTATCTCAAATGAATAATCTATGTGATTAAACAAGTGAGGTGTGTGTGTGAGAACAAGATCAAGGCTCTTTAAATCTTTGAGATGTAGAGAACAATGATTCTTGATGTGTATAAGGATTGATTTCTGGGCTGGGAAAGTATTTCTTGAAGTTGAAGATGAAAATTCAAAGGACTTATGAATTTCTGGGCAGAGCTTCAGCTTCTTATGAACTCACAGCAAATCAATTTCTCAATTAATCTTCAAATGGTGAAGATTGGGGGTATTTATACCCAAACATCCAAAATATAGCCGTTGGACACAGCTGTTGTAAGGACAGTACTTGATGCTTTCCCATTGGTCCACAGCAACCACTTTTGTCCTTTGGAACTGTTGTTGCAGGTAAAGCTGATCAGACCTCAGCTGCAATCAAGGTGGTTAGGACATCTGTCACCTTTTCAAAATCCTTGCAGATCTTGTCTGAAAAGTAGTCACGTGACAAGATATGGTGGTTGACATTTGATATTGATGGCGTGGATCCCAACGGTCAAATGTGGTTCACTTCAAGTCTCAATCATTGGGGCGGTTCTGGTGAGGAGCGGTTCAAGTCATGAGCGGTTCCACCAGAGATGAGGATTTCCTTAAGTGCGGTTGAGGATGAAACTGCAAGGCAGTTGCATGAAGCGGTTCAAAGGCATTTTGCACTTAGGAGTTCAAGAGCAGTTTCAGCAGAGGTTTCTACCAAGCGGTTCCATAGGAGCGGTTTGCTTGGTGGTTTTGTCAATGCAGTTTGAAACTCTGAACTGCAATCCTTAGATCCAATGAGTCTTGTGCCAGTCTTCAAGCCTAAATTTAACCTATTATATAAAATGGACTTAGCTAAAAATTGAAGTCTAAGCTTCATTACATAGGGTCCTAAAGTCCTTAAAATAGACAAGAGGTTATGGTATCAATCAAATCTAATACAAAATAGGAGGGTTAAAATATGCATACCCAACACTGGAGCGGGCTAGACTGTTGGCAGAACTGATAGCGATGGAGGAGGAGCCTGAGCAAAACGACAGAAGGTCAGAAAGGGCATCCCCCTCCCAGGTTTCTCATAGGCAGCCCAAAGGAAGTGCTAGGCAGAACGGGAGTGCCAGGCAAAATGGCGATCAGAGGATAGTGCAGCGTGTTCGGTCCCAGATTCACGTCCCAAGTGACGACCTGAGGGCCATCCTCAACAGAAATAGAGAACAGGAGGCCGAGTCGGATCTGAGGCGACACCTGGAGGCCAGCCGAGACGTGCGTAGGTGTAAGTGCTCCAATTTGAGCTTGTTAGTATTTTCGTTAGAAATTTAACGAAAGTTTTAACATTCCTAACATTTCTAACATTTCTAACATTTTTAACCAACCAAGGGTAGATTAGGGTTTGCCATTTAAAGATAAACCAAGGAAAGAATCTCAAAAAGCAAAAGAAATTGGAAAAATTCGAATTGGGCAAGTTGAAAAACATAAACTGCTGGAATTTTTGAATTTTATTCTTCCTGTCCAAAGCCTGGAGCTGCATTTAATGAACAGTGCACGTTTACAATCCAATCCGCGCGGACATGTTTGTCAATTTCAGAGGGCTATAAATTGAACCCTCCTCTCTCAGTTTACACAACACAAAATCACTCACAGCAACAGCACACTGGCGAAAAATAGAGAGAAAACAGTGGGAATTCACTTGAATTGCCACCATTTTCTCTCCAATCTTTCCCAAATCTCACTCACTCACAAACACTTCAAAACACTCTCATACATACTCTCATACATACACCAATCCAAGCTCAAATCACCCCTTAGGAGGAGGATTAGAGAGAAAACATAGAGGACTTCATTGTTATCTACTTGTTTTCTCTTTAACCAACTCAAATCATCAACCCTAAACACTTTCAAGCCCTAAACACATTCAAGCCTTTGAATCCATTCAAACACAAAACACAAGGAAGATAGGTATAACCTCCCTCTCCTTACCCTAAAATTCATCCATGCATGCATTTTCAAACTCCAAAATGTAGTTTGTTCATCTTCTTTTCTTAGATCCAAGAAGATCACCATGGAAGTTCATCTCCATGGATGATCTTCTACAAGGATCAACATTATTTTCAAAGTGTTCTTACTTACTTGCAAAGAAAACACATTTTCAAAACCCTAAAAATCATTTTCATACATTAAATCTCTTTTTCAAAGGATAAAATTCCCCTTCCCAAGCAAATGAAGTGCTTAGTCCTAATGTACCCCAAGGATGGTTTGATATAGTTGGTTCACCACTAAAATGTCAAGTGATCACTAATCAAAACCTAGGGAAATAGGGACAAGCATGGATGCAAAACCCCCTTTAAAATCATGTTTTCCTTCTTGAGAAGTTGCTGTCCAGTAGCAATTTTCTAAGACCCCAGTCCATGGTCTAATTTTTTGGACACAGATAAACTTGGAATTTGGTGTTGACTACAAATCACTTTTTGTAGCCAACATCCAGAGCTTTCCAGAAATATTTTTACTTTATTTTTTTCGTGAGTAAAACTCCATTTTTCAAATTTTCCTTTAAAGGTCAGTTCATCAGTCTCTGGAAGTCCAGATTTCACATCTGAGATTTCCAGAAGGTTTTGGGTCCTCAAATCATCTCCAAAATGAAAAGTTCTTTTACAGAAACCTTATTTAAGGTGTTTTGAACATTTTTCATTCTCGGACTTTTCCCAGATTCTGGAGTTTTCAAGCCCTAAAGTCCATTTCAAAATTAAGTGTCCACTGCCTTTTTCATTCTGGCAGAAATGGTTTCCAACTTCTAAAAATCTTTTGAGTACCAAAACTCAACCCAAAAATCACACCAAAAATCATGGGATCAGTCCAAAGTCTAATAAAGAATTCCCAATTTTTACTTTCCTCATTTTCAACTTATTTTGGCCAAAGTAACACACACACACACACACAAACAAATGATTTTGAATGTTTGGAAGACTCGTTTTACGAGGCATTCCGGGTGCACACTAACGTCCTTCCCCGCGTGTAACGTGACCTCCGAACCCAAATTTCTAATCTCGGGCATTTTTCAAAGTTTTGGCCCTTAAAACAAAAATGGCGTGGCGACTCCGTTTGATTTCAAAAAAAAATCGGGTACATCACAGTGGCGACTCCGCTGGGGACTAAATAAGCTTTTTCTAAAAAAAAAAAATGATATTTTGTATATTGGTGGAAACCATTAAACTTCCCGTTATCGCCTCCTAACACGAGTCGGGGATAAATTGTGGTTTAACAATCCCACATACCGGTATCATCGTTTTCAAAAAAAAAAAGGAAAAGCTTTTGAGGGTCAAGCTTCCGTCCGGCATTAAAAATCATTTGTTGTGTGTGTTGATTTTTGCACATTTTCGTGCTGTTTTGGCCGCCTCGGAAAAAGTCAAAATTTTGACTGTCGGAATCATGTCCCTAACTGTTGGAATTTTTGTGCTTATGTGCTTATGTGCTCATTTCAAAAAAAAAATTCAAAAAAAAAATTTCAAAAAAAAAAATTTCAAAAAAAAAAATCATGCATCATTCTTTTTAAGACACATGAAAAATTTCTATTTTACTCAGAAAAAGAAAATAGATTGCTTGCACACTACGCGCACGTGACCGTACACTGCACACTACGTCCCTAACCCGGGGAAATCCTTGTCGCGGCCCGTTTGGTCTTATTACGCCTCTCGGTGCAAGCACAGGACTACCCAAACATCCCATGGAGTCTCGTGTCGACCATGCACTTGTCCGTGACACACTTTATCCGAGACCCGGTTGGTTTTTAGTTTGGTCTGTGTCATGCCCTGTCTGTGTATAGACCTTTCCTTTCAAGCCTTTGTCGGCACACCGACTCGATATCTTTCGGGGACCCTAATCAGTCGAAGCTCTGCCGGTTTTCCGCCGCAGACTTTGACCAAGATATTGACCGGCGCCTTGACTTCGGCTCGATCGGCACAAATTATACACTGACTCCCAGCATTGACACTGAGTCATCAAGGATTAATGATTATTCCATGCCTAATTACGGCTTAACTGACGACAAGTCAAGATCAATTGTGGACATTTATCAGTCCAAATCATGCCGACTTTTCGTCGAGCCCTCGGACATGATCTCGACTTTGACGTCAGCTTTGTCCGTAATTTGCATCGAATGCTCGTTAAGACTCGATTACCCGCCAGACTTATAGGATCGTTTTTCTTTCGGTCGGTGGGACCCGCTTGCCCTATAGGACCCTCGCCCGGGGCTGTCCACCCTGGGAGGTCGAAATACAGGTGGAATACGAGGGGCTTATAGACGTGGTGACGGGGCCCACTGATCCAGGAGCCAGAGTAGTTTGCGAAAAAGAAGAGCAATCTTTTCCAACCGATTAGGTTAATAAAACATGTTTTAAGTAAACGTGAACAAATAACTGCGTGTTACATGAGCCCAAAGCCCAAACACTTACCCTCCTTCAATTCCCAGACATCTGAACCCTCGTACCTTTTCCCCCGCAGCTCCTCACAAAGGTTGGTTTCGGGCACCGGGTCACCGTTTGATCAGTTGGGAAGAGTCAAGCACATCGTCAGCTTCACCGTTTGTTCCGACTCCGGGTTTCGAATGTCCGCATCGCCCGGTAACGATGGGGACAACGTCACTCCGCCTCCCGGGACTCCTCAAACAACCGCAATGGAATCGCTTAGCCGAACGGATGAGAGTACGACAGAAGCACGGTGAACGGCCTTATGGAGGCTATCAAAAGCCATGGATTGGCCGCCGGTCTCAACCCAAATGGCACCTTCACCGTGGAAGAAGAGGAAGACCCCAATCCCGCTCTTGGTCAACCCGACTACTCCAGAGGATGCCACCACCGGCTTCCCGCGGTACTACCACGCAGCCCATGCTCCTCGACCTCTCGGGTCACCCGGCTCCCAACCTGCACCACTGGATCCATGCAGCCTGACAGGACGAGCCAGTTCGCAGTACCTCAGTGGGGACAAAGTCAGTACGGAATGTCTTCTCATGGTTGGGGGTGCCTCGGAATGCCACAGCAAATGGGGATCCCACCTCAGTTTGGAACCGATCAATCCGGACCTTCACAGCAACAGTTTGGAATGCCGCCACAGTCTGGTTCTGGGCCACAGTCAGGAGCCCTTCCTCAGAATGATGCTAACTCAGCTGCTCCTCACACAGCTTTCACAAATCCATGTATCACTCAGGGTTCGATGGGTTACCAAGCCCCCATCCCAGTTTCATCAGAATCACCAGGACCACAGTATCCTCTCGGTTATGCATCCTCGCCACAATCAGCCATGCAATTCAACAACCAGGGACAACAGCCCGCACTTAAGCCTATTTATGGGCCTCACTCCGGAAATCCAAGCCATCTGGCTACCTCAGATCTGCCTCCATCTTCTCTGCCGATTGGAAGCCAACATCAAGTCGCTGGGTTCTATCCCTTTGCCCAAGCTCCTACCTATACTCCCCAGGGTAATTTGGGCCAAGGACATGCCTTCACCTATGCTCCAGGACATGGTATTCCTCCCACCAATGCACCACCAACAGCTAGTCCTCTTCCTGGCTCAAATATCGGCTCAAGCATTCCCGCTCCACCTTTGGATCCCCAATTGGCTTGGTTTATGGAGCAACACAAGGAAATGAAAGCGCAGATCGCTGAATTGACCGTCAAAAGGAACACTGCTCTTCGGCCTACAGATCCCGACTCAATTGTACCCCTGCCTCACAAGTTCGTGATGCCCAATCTCGAACTGTTTGATGGAAGTGCGTGCCCTAAAACTCACTTGGACACCTACACTTTGGCAATGAAAGCTAAGGGATGCACAAACCAGCAGTTGGCTGACTACTTCAGTCTCTTTTTGAAGTCAGGGGCTTTGAAATGGTTTTTCCGATTGCGGCAAGCTAGGGCTACTTGGGAACAGATTACCAAGTATTTCACGTATAAGTATAAAGCCAACTTGGAATGGGAAACAAACAGAGTTGACTGCAGACAACGGTGCAGCGCCACTGATGAGAATATTGGGGATTTCTATAGAAGGTGGAACACGAAGCTTAGTGAAATGGCCATTCCTCCCTCTCGACGAGGAGCGCTTAGACATATTTCACCATGCTTGAAGCCGCATTTGAGAGCTTCCTCGCCACTTCCCGTACTCGACTTACGGGCCATGGTTAACTCCGGGCCTAAGTTTGAAAAGGCTTACAATCGCCAATGACCGCCGCACCTCGCTACGTGATACCGGGTTTCTTCCACCTCCAACACGCCTCCCGCCCAACCAAAAGGTAAAGAAGTGATTAGCTATGCAGGACAGGACTGTAACAATGCCACCTCCTTTGTTCCCAAGAAACCTGATGCATCCAGATCCCGACTCCAAGACTTGAGAAACTTTGGGATGCCTTTGAGTGATATCTTCAGAGGTTTGGTGAGAGAAGGTTTGCTCCGGCCTTTGGAAAATTATCAGCCTAGAAACCCCAATGCTCCTTTGGATACCTCCAAGCATTGTGCCTTTCATCGCACCATGGGCACTTTGACAGATGATTGCATCCCCCTGAAAAAGGCAATCCAAAGTTTGATTGAACAAGGGAGGTTAGAGGTGCCTGAAGGGCCCAATACTATCAGTAACCCATTCCCTAGAAACAACAACCCGAATGTCAACATGGTCGAGTTTGGTGATTCAAGACTTGTGGGCATAATGGAATTTGACTCACCCCTTTGTAAGGTCGGTGGACCGACCATCGCAGATGATGAAAATGGTTGGATTAAGCAAGAGATTGCCAAAGAAATCCTAATGGAAAGATCTGCAATAGCCCCCATCTCCAGCGTCGAAGAGTAGATGCATGGTCCAACAACAAAGAGCGGCTAGACTAGGGGCTACCTATCTTTAAAATAGTCTTTTAAGTCAACCTTCGTAGGTTCTAGTATTTTTCTTTCACCTAAGTCCATCTTGGACACTTGTCAGTTTAGTTCACCCCGAATGTTGTGGAAAAAAGTTTAACTATTGTTTAAAATTTTAATATATATAAGTCTTTTCTTCTTTTCTTGCCAGACTCGAGACATCACTTGCACACCCACGTTACGCTTAATTGAAATGGTTTTATCCTAGATGATCACTTGTGCTGCTCAACCACTAATTCTTTGAAATGATTAATATTTAAATTAATTGGAGTGAGAAAATCAATTGATATCCCTCTCAAATTGGGGCTTACCAACTCCCCATCTTGCATCTCATATGCTCACATCCCTTTCATCAGCCTCATCATCTCGTTGTTCGATGAATTTGCATGGATCTTTTCTCATTTAAAGCTTAAGCAAGCAATGAAGACTTAATCTCAGGTCATCCGGTAGGGATTGCGGTTGAAGCCTTTCACCCATAGGAAAGCCATTACCTCACCCTCACTAAACACTACCCTTTCATTTCAAGATCGGCATGTTTTGAAACCCTGTTTAGCCATCACCTTCGCTCCTTATTGAGAGAAGTCCAAGCAACGCCAAAGGAGTTAGCGTCGAGAGTCGGCGATGCATAAAATGTTCAAGTTGTGAAGGAAGGAAAGATAATTCTCAACTCCTCAAAGAGGCCTTCCGAATTCTCAAAAGAATGATTTTAAAATCCTCACAATCTCGGATATAATTCCAAGCTCATCAGGAAGCCTTCCAAAAAAAAAAAAAAGAGGGCTCTCCAATAATAAAAAAGGAGCCCGAATTCTCGCAAGTTCACAAAAGTCCTCGATAGCTTGGACTTCCTCTTATCATTACCTTAAACCAATCTCAAGCCATCCTCTTAATTTTAGAGGATACTCCCATCACCATTACCCTCGCCTTTGGCCAAGGTCAAAATCTGACCTCTCATTCTTAGAGGCAATCAATCTTCCCCGCCGTAGATTTCCCAAACACATCCCCAAGCCAACCTCTCATCTTTAGAGGTTTCAAGAAATGGCCCAGCCGACCCCTCACTTTAAGAGGTCATAACTCCCAAAATTACCCGATGGCCGATCGAAGCCCGGAAACCCAGCTGCAATTCCTATCGGATAGCAATTTCATCGTAAAATCTAAATCAAATTAATGGTTCATTGCTTGCTTAAATTGGAATCTAATCCATTTTGGCTCAAAATTACCAATCAAAGATTGTGCAAATTCAAATTTGATTCATGTGAGCATAATTCATTTCTACTCCACAAACACTTGCCGTGGATGTCCCACTGGGGCTTCGCATCCGTGTCTTTCATGAACACTCTAAGGGGATATGTTATTCAATCCTCCAAATCCTCAAAATCCCCAAAGGTCCTCAGATCCTCGAATTTCAACATTCGTTCTCTTCTCATTCAGGATAGGCCCGAACTACGGCGACCTGAGCTCTTCATAATGGAGGGAACGTAGGCAACTAGAAATGGTCCGGTCGAAATCACAAACAAATCTCAAAAAAAAAATTCCGGTCTCATCAAGGATCGTCCCTATACACTTTCCGTTCTTTCGAGCTTGATTCTCGATATCAGATGGTTTTCTCCTCGTGATTAATCAAAATATTTGTTCATATCAGATTTAGGAGTTGAATAACTCGAACAATAACAAAGGGTTTTAAGCAGCCTTGTGATCATCATGAATAAGACAAGTTTTCAAGTGTCTCGACAAGTCTTCTCTCTCTCCATCATAGGGAAATAGAGCCAAACACTGTCTTTCTGTCAGCAGGGGCTTCCATACACTTTTCCACACCTTGTGATGCTTATACTCTCTCAAAAGAGTCAAACCTAAAGCGAGAGTGCCATACACAAATTCGGGAGACATTCCCACCTTTCAAAAGATATGCCCCTGCACGTAAACATTTCTGAGTCTTGTCCAAGTGACTGGTTGACTAAGGTCTGAAAAGATGGGTGCCTCCTCTGTAAGACTACTCTGAATTTCTTCATGCTGGGGCTTGCTAAGCGGTTCTCCTGTGTTCTCCCCGTATCAGCTCTTCAAGCTGGGGCTTCTATAGTCATCTTTGGGTCCACATTGGGTTCTTCACTACAAGATAGGTTCGCCAAGTCACTTCTTCAAAATCTGGACTTTGCCTACTCAGGATCCGGGGGACTTTGTCAAGATGGTCTTTTGGACCCGAATTCTATCAAGTCGCAAGAAAGAATTTCAGCTTCAGAACTTGTTACACAGCAGCTTCCCGTAGCATCGGAATTAAAGATCAAGGTTTCTCCCTGCATTAGCAATTTCATCAAATCATTCTCCGAACAAGATTTCGGCCGAGGTCACAGCTCACCCAAATGAGAGAAGCTTCACCCATATCAACGTGCCCTAGAGCCTGTCAGCACCAGCTTCAAATGACCAAGATTGAGAGAGAAAATTCCAATCAAGACCCGGGATCCGAATCCAATCTCATCAAAATTGAGGTCCATGTGATACTGTTAACAAAACCTCATCAACAACCGCTGTTTAAATCGCGATCGAGGGCTCTCACCACTTGCTCAAAATCTGTTCCAAACAGTTTCCAGACACATACATCCCAATGCATCCCCTCTCATCACCATGCATCCCCACAAAAATCTCCCAAGGGCTCTTGTAGCATGCACAAAACTTGAATCAATAGGAAAAATCCTAAGTGATTGAAGATCATAAATCATAATTCCCTGCCAAAAGCTTAGGCTAAGTGCATCTTCGAAAGCAAGTAAATGCATCATCTCGCGAACATATGCAGTGATACTGTCATAATCATTCTGATTCTATGCATGCATCTGTCATCATGAATGTCATATATACATCTTCCTCTCTACTAACCAATGCAGGGATTCGAACGTGAAAGACCATTCTATTGAGACTTACCCTCAACAAGGAAGATATTTACCTGTAAGTACCCAAATTCGGATCGTCCAAATCCGTCAGAAAGTTAACCGAAATCCGTTAACTGGCCCGCTCCAGGTTAACCGGAACTCGTTAAACTCCCCGTTGCTGTGCCAACGAGACGTCCCGGGACTGCCCCGTGCATCCCGATGTCGAACCGTACTTAGCACGTGACATCTCACGTAAAAGTATGTCTTTCCTCGAAAACGCATTTTCCGGCACTTTCCGGGCGTTTCGGACATTTCCTGACCGTTATTTTAAAAACGGACAAAACCGGGACCGAGGGACAAAATCCCACTCGCCGGGTGACTCAGAGGGCACGTGGCAGCCATGCCACCTCCCTCTAGTCACCCTTCAATCAATTTCAAAGGGAAAAGACCAAAATGCCCCTGGTTTGCAAGCCAAGTCCGGCCGGACTCACTGTGCAATTTTCCTGAAATTGCCAACAAGTCCTCCAGATTTCCAAAATTCCCAAAACCCCTGAAATTCACCCAAGTCCTACGGACTCCTACTGCAATTTTCACCCTATAAATAGAAGTTGCTGTCAAAGGCAAAGGGAGGATTTTTGGAACACCAAAAAATCACATACCCCACGGTCCAAACTGGTTTCCACCCCTCCCGAGCTCCCGTTTTGTCTCGATTCGCGTGAAACCTTCGTATTTCGATCAAATACGCACCCTACAACTTCGAAACAACCTTTCGAATAACTTTCCGTGTCCCGTGCACACCTCCCGAGCCAAAGGAGTCGACCCTAGCCATAGGTATAACTCCCTCTCTCGAATCTTCCGTTCTGCCTCGGTTTACGCGCCGCCGCTATAATGTTTCGAACGTCATTGTCAAAATGTAGACGCTTTCCGTCTAACGGGTCCGATACGTTTTAGCCCTCGATCCTCTTCTCTTTCCGTAAGAGAAGTAATCACGGGTTAAAACGGCGTTCCGACCCCGTTCCGTTTACTTTCACGTCATTTACAATTCCGAGCCGTTTGGCCTCGTTGATCGTCATTTACAATTCCGAGCCGTTTGGCCTCGTTGATCGTCATTTACAATTCCGAGCCGTTTGGCCTCGTTGATCGTCATTTACAATTCCGAGCCGTTTGGCCTCGTTGATCGTCATTTACGATTCCGGATCGTTTGATTCCGTTGACACCGCTTTAAATACTGTCATTTACCAGTCCGATCCGTTTGGATTGTGATAGTATTTACTTTTCAAAAGTCCGAGTCGCAACCCGATTCGTTGATCGCATATCATTTAATACGCATTTTTCCCGTAAAAATCGTTAACAATGTAATGCCCGGTTCAAAACCGGAGTTCGTCCGTCGAACTCTCTTTCAAAACGCGCGAAATGACGTTTGCCACGCAAACGCTCATCTTCAAACTCAAAGCCGCCATTTGACACTTAAAATCATTTAATACGCATTTTTCTCGTAAAAATCGTTAACAATGACTCATCTTCAAACTCAAAGTCGACGTTTGCCACGCAAACGCTCATTTCAAACTCAAAACCGACGTTTGTCATTCAAACGCTCGTCTTTTCAAAAGTCACCTAATCAACGTTTGTCACTCAAACCAAGATTAAAGCTTGTCATTCAAGCCCCCATTTCAAAAGACACACACACACACACACGATTTCGAGAAAGGTAGAAAGACTCGTCATGCGAGGCGTTTCGGGCGATCTCGTAATACTCTACCCGAAACGTAACCTGACCTCCGAACCTAACAATCTCTGGTACAAAAAGCTTTTTACTCGTTTTTGCTGCCAATAAAAATGATCCCCGTTTTCAAAGCCTTTTCCTAAGTTTTTGCTACCAATAAAAACGACACCATTTTCGCAATAGCCGTTTCTCAACGTTTGGGCTCAAAATACAAAACCGCGTGGCGACTCCTCATTTTTCCTTCCCGTGAAGCGAGGTCTCAGACACCAACCCTCCGCGAAGACAACCGCCTTTTCCGCGCGCCCGCGCGCGAAAAGATCGGTAATTTCAGTTGGCGACTCCGCTGGGGAAAAGATACTTTTTTCAAAACTACCGTTGTTTTCTAAAAAGCCTTCCGTGGGTCAAACTTTCGTTTACCCTTCCTCATTTTCGTGTGTGTGTTACTTTAAACCTCGAACGGTTTTTTTCAAAAGGCATTACATTGTCAACTTTTCAAAATCTTACCATGTTTGTGCATTCCCATTCATGTTTGATTTTCATGCTGTCTTTTGAACTGTGCATCATAAATTCTTTAAGACACATTCTGAAAAAATCTCCGTTTTACTCGTAAAAGAATTTTAGTGACCGCACACTACGCGCACTTGCCGCCTCTAACACCGCACTTCACGTGCACTTGCCGCCTGCACACCGCACACTACGTCCCCTAACCCGGATGGCCTTATCAGTTGCACTCCGATTGGCCTGCCAGATGCCTTTCGGGGGCGCACGGGGTCGTCCCAAACATCCCATCCTAGCCCGTGTAAGCCATGCACTCCTTTGTGTCACACTTTGTCCAAGACCCCGGTTGGTTTTTGGCTTAGCTCGTGTCATAAAGCCTAAGTGTGTGTTTTTCACGCCGGCCCCGCTCCGAGTCAAGCTCGAGAGTTTTAGACCAACGGTCGTTCCCGACCCGAAGTCTTGAGCTTTTCAGCCTTGACTTTGACGCGGAGCTCGCCGAAAAATATACCCGAAGGTTCAATGTGACGCCGTGTCACCAAACCTCGCCGTATGTACCGTGCCGCCTACAACTTGGCCAACGCTAAAAGCTAAAGGTCTCTCGCACAAGCGAGTCAGAGAGGTCATGCCCAAATTTTGGCACGACTCCCGCCTTAACTTAAGGACGTTGACCTCGACCGTGGCCCGTACGCCGCACACGTCGAAAGTTTGCGTGATCGCCTAGCCTTAAGTTCACTTTTTCCTTTGTCGGTGGAACTCGCTTGCCTTATCGACCTCGCCGGGATAGTCCGTCCCGAGAAAGATGATCTACAATGGAAACGAGGGGCTTATAAGCGTAGTGACGAGATCCACCGATTAGAGCTCTAGGATTAGTTGCGAAAAAGAAGACACGCTCTTTTCCAACCAATTAGGACTCGAGAAAACGCGCTTTAAGTAAACTTTAATCGGTAATCGCACATTGCACAAGCCCGAAAACCTTGAGCCAAATACCCTTTTCCGAAGCCTAAACCCTTCCTTTCGTTCCTCGCAGCGAGCGTAAAGTGGTTCGATTTCCGGCCGCCGCCTTGCCAGATCACAAGCAACGGCGGCCGTACAGCTTCTTCGGTTCCTCGCTCCTCACCAAGCATTTCCGACATGTCTAGCTCACCGAGAAATCGTGACGGGAAGGACCCCGCCACCGTAATGTATATGACATTGGAAGAAGCCATCCGGGCTTGTGAGCTTCACAAGAGGCGTAAAGAAGATCGCAGAATTTCGTGGTACAGCCTTTCGAATGAGCGAGGTATAGCAGCCTATCCCCTGGGCCGACGGTACTTTTGTCCCGGTAGAGGATGACGATTCCCAAAGCCGCTTCACCAAACCTTCAATCAAAGGTTCCTCCCCGCCAACTTACTTCGGGATGCCTTCCAACCAAGGAAACAAATGACCTAGGCTCCATGTTGCCACCTCTCGTAGCAACCCCGTCAATTTTGGTCACCCCAGCTACACCCATCACTCAATATCACCCGCCGCACCACCGGACCATCTCAGATGCCAATATCCTCAATACTCCTCCCGGGTTCGTCCCGTTGCCTATACACGAATCTCTAAACACCGGGACAAACCCCGATACAGCTTCGTAAAAGGCTCCCGTATATTCTCATATACCAAGCCTTCCACCTCCAATCACTACCACTCACGTGGTAGCACCCGGCGCCGAGCCTCACACCCACCACCGGACCCAACCTTAGCCTCGGATGGTCGAGCGCATGAAAGACCCGAAAGCCACCATGAGCAACAAAGCAGAAACGTTCAAATCCACGTATCCGGAATGGTCACGCCTCTCCCCGCCAAGTTCGAATGCCGGAGATGGACCGATTCGATGGAACCGAATGTCTCAAACGCACGTCGACACTTACGTTCTCGCATGAGAGCAAAAGGAGCAACCCTCCAAAGAAATGGCCGACCACTTCCAAAGATACGCTCAAAAGCTCGGCGTTACGATGGTTTCGAGGGTCAAGCTCGCGGATCGCCACACTGGGAACAGATCCGCAACATCTTCCCCGGAACGGCATGCATCCAACTTAGAGTGGGAAACAAGTCGCGAGGACTTAATCACCACCGAGCGTAAAGCGGATGAAAGTGTTGGGGAATTCTACAAGAGATGGAGCCGGAAACTCTCCGAAATCATGGAGCCACTCTCCAAAGACGAATGTATGCGGATCTTCAAGTCTTGCTTGAGACCGTCCATCGAACTCTCATCGCCACAATTTCTTCCTGCATCTCCGGCCATGGTCAATGCCGGCCACGCTTCGAGAAGGATCTCAAGGAAAAGTTGGCTACCGCACAGCCCGTACGTATACCGCTCAACAGCCGCATTCAATCCCGCACCGGCCCCCGCAAAGGGAAAGATACGTCCGTCAACTACGTCCATCGTGGACAATGGGTAATGTAAACCAGCCCCGCAAAGCAACAGCTTCTACTGTAAGCACCGCCGTACACTTCGACAAGTTGGACATGCCACCGAGCAAGATGCCGGAAGGGCTAATCAAGGAGGGTCTCCTTAAGCCCGTGGCCAATTACAAACCCAAAGTTCCCGTAGCCAATGCGGACAAGAGCAAATATCGCGCCTTCCATCGCATCACGGCCATACCACCGACAACCTGCTTTGGGGTTACGATACGAAATCCGTAACTTGATAGAAGAAGGCAAGTTAGAGCGCCCCTGGCCCAATACACGGGAATCCCTTTCCGAATAATAACATGAACTCCATTGAGCGGGTACCCAAGAAGTGTGCTACGTAACCGCTCCGCCTCTTTCACTGGGATCCTCCTCTAATGTTCACATCGCCTACGATGTTTGTGGATCGCTCCGCCTCGCCCGGAGTACGAGTCTCGAGAAACCGTCCGAGCAATCCTCCGAGGAAACAAAGAAGAAATCCTCTCAACAAAGAATCGAGAGAAAGATACGAAGCCGGAGATACCAGCGTAGGTACACTTGGAGAACCCTCCGGAGGTTCGACTACTACGCACCGTACTCCACCTACCCTCTTGCTCCAGCCATGCAGCCTCTAGAGCATACAGGTGGGAAAGCCGAAAAGTCCAACCGAAACCGTAATCTGCACTGAACACCGAATACCTCGCATCTTGATAGTCTTACCGCGCCGAAGCCTAACCCTCCGCGGGATCGCCCAAGATTCAACTTGTCCAAATCTTCCGAGCCCGGACCCAGAAGGAAGATCAAGGTCGCCTTGGCAATCGCACTCGATCAATGTGCTAACCAAGGGCGGCAACCGCCACAGCAAATTTCAACATACTCCCCGAGGTTCCAAAGAAAGGCTTTACCTCGCAAGAGGAAGACAGAAACGGATGGCCGGATGACTCTCCTTCTACGGATAGAGACGAGATCTACGACTCCCGCCGTATGGCAAAGATGATCACATTCTCGTGATGAAGACTTACCGAGAGACGCCTGGGGCACAATGAAGCTCGTACATCACTCTCAAACTCAACACCATATCACTCCCCGAGTATTGGTAGATAACGGGTCGCCCGTTAATGTCCTCCTCTCAAAGCATGATGCGAGCTCTCCGCATCCAGAAAGCCATTTGATACCGTCTACTCGGACTATCAAGGCCTACGACAACTCGTCTCGCCCCATCCCGGGGACAAGTGACTCGAACTTTGGTTCGAAACCCAAATGGTGCCAAAGAAAATTCCACGTGATGGACATTCCATCCGAGTTCACAAACTCTTTGGGACGCCTGGCTACACCACATGAAGGCCATAGCTTCCACTCTCCATCAATGTGTCAAGTTCATCAACCGACAGGAGATCTCGAAGTCATCCGAGGGGACAGCTTCTCATAGGAAACGAAGCCGAGACAAGAGCCAAACGTGTCCGCACTCGTGCACCGGGTTACCTCCTTCGAATCAACCAAGGGACTATCGGGCAAATCTCATCGAATCCTCGTAGTCCGGAGATGCTAACTATGTAAACGTACTCGAGCAAAGTGCACTCGGGCAGTCCGATACATCAAGTTCAACTGCTGCTTTCCAACACTTGGAGGCAGATTGGAAGGAAACGCCGAATATCGCCATGATACGGGCACATAAACCCCTGGGCCTCCAATCTGAGATTCTTCAAGATTCTCCAAACAAACTCTCTGCCCCGCCAGTGAAGAGGTTTTTGTGATCAAGGTCAACAAACACCGTCATTCTCGTGATGAATGCATGGAAGTTGTATGGGACGTCCTCCACGAGGAACTACCCGCCGCACCCCTCTTCTCCAACGAAGAGCATGATGTTTTCCTAGCCGCTCCAAAGAACGCAACCCGACGCAATACGTCCCTACACCCGGATCGAGCGATCGATGACGATGAATCTGGACTCTCCGGAGTCGAGGACGCGGCACTCCGCAGCGCACCTCCGCATTCACATGCTCGCTTTGAGGACGGAACTCCTTCCGATCGTGTCACCTACGACCAAGGTTCCAATACCATGGAAATTGTCAAGCTCAACGTCCAAGCATGCATAGCCTATCCGACAATTGGAAGCACGTGATTCACGCAACGAGGAATCCTCCGATCAAGTGAATGACGACGACTTCGTCAATATCATCTATTCCGTGTATCCCGATGAAGCCAAGGACCCCGTTCTTGTTATCGATTCTCGCCACACCAAGGTCACCCTCGATGACCGCTCGCTCACGGTAAACGAGGCACCGCCAAGCGAGCTCGTAGCTCATCCCTACTTCCAAGTACTGCCTCTGGCTGCAACCGGCCCGTGCCGTCGGGCCAAGCTTATACCCTCAAGCGCCGCCAAGGCCAAGTGGCAACAAAGAAAGGAGACCAAGCTCCTCACCCCGCTACAAGTCGATCAACCTCGGGAACGCTTCCACCAAACCCACCCCGAAACATCTCGTGGAAAGTCTTCCCCGCAAGGCGTAGCCGCCTTCCGACACAGAAATGACCACCTCAAAGCATCAACATGCTTCGCCGATTCTCGCTCCCACCGCCACGGCCCCTGATTCGATATCCCGCCAATCGATCGCTAGCTTTGATAGACTTGGCGATCGAGCGAGATCACGAGACCGTCAACATTGCAGAATTCAATACCCCCGTGGGGTCAATCAAGCGTATATGGGCAAACTTCTTGGTGATCGAGATCAAGGAAGGACGCATGGAATGTCCCACCCGACTTCCTTCGTCAATGTAATCCAAGTGTTCCGCCATTCGGCGATTTGAATGTAATCACGGTTCTCGACACTAGCCGACGATGCGCACCTACGGAGATCGCCTAGGTCTCGCAAGGAAAGCTCTCATGGAGCTAGCCGCTCAAGAAAGTCGTCTTTGGGACGAAGACCAAGCTCGAAAGACCTACAGGACCAAGCCCTTAAAGTGTCACAGCACTTCTGCATTTAAAGCTAGAGGCCACTCTAGACCCGCCGACCTCAGGAGTTTTGCCCATGGCAACTTCCTGACTACCGTCTCGTTCTCATCCAACCCCTTTGCCAACCAAGGGTGGTCAACGGTCCCGATGACCTAGGAGATGGAACGACACAATGGAACGAATCCTGCCGCTTACCTTCCCGAGGAAAGCAAGTTCTCTCGTGAAAGCGACGACGAAGACGATGAAACCATTCTCTTCCAAGCCGGCATGAAGTCAACAAAACCGACTCCCAAGTGGTCCCGGGAGGATGGGAACGGATCATCTCCGCACTCAAATTGAAAGGCCAACTCGTGGAGGAAGGTCTATTTAAAAACAGGAGGAGGATGGAAATTGCCTCGAGCAACTACTCGTGGAAATTCCACACCCTACCTTCATTTACGTAAACGATCAACCGGGACAAAGAACTACCACATGGGCAGATGTTCGGGAAGCCGTGTACTCACCTTCCGACATACCCGCCACTCGTATAAAGCAGAAGAAAACTCTCCCCGATGGAAGTTTACCTAGACCGCCGCACGCAGCTTCAAGGAAGCACCGGCTATTCTCACATGGGAAGAAACGCAGCATTAACTTCGACGCAGCTCCGCCGCAAGAAGATTGATCTCGGGGCCTAGAGTGGAGGAAAACTAGCCAACCACGAGTACGCTGCACTCCAACTCTGCATCGCCCGAGTATGCTCAAGAAGAAGGAAAGGAACGCGATATACCGTGAAGAGATCAAGGAGACCGTTCGCTTGAGCCGAGAACTCTCCAACCTCCCCGGAGGGTCGCAACGCACAGCTTCGCCTGTGCAATCACTGCTTGTGCACCGACATTCGAACAATCAAGGCCAAACCGTAGGCTACCTCCCCGCAGAGGCACCCAAGCGCATCCCGGGACAATCCGTCAAGCCGCCGAAGCTCCCGGAATTCATCCACAATCAATGAGTTGAGGGAAGACGCATGGCCCTATGCTACGAGGAATCCTCCTCTAACTATGGCTCAACTCGTGAGCACTGCTCGTAAGGGACCAAACTCCGATGTCGGGCCGTTCTAACCCGATCGGGTCAAATCCATGCATTACCACCTAAGGCCACCAAAAAGCCGACGGAGCCGTACTGCACCCGGCCAGCCCCGCAGACGCAAGTTCCTTGAAAGAGGACCCGATCCTCACTCGCCAAGCAGACTCAGCGAACATTTCCCTTTGGTCTCTCGCTCACCTCCTCTTATCCTCACAAGCTCAAGCTAGAGGAAAGTCTCGGCCCGTACCATGGTCCCCGTGGACGCAACCCCGCATGAAGTCATTCGTATGATTGGTAACATCCACTATGGCAACATTATCACCTTCACGCATTTGGACCTTCCAAAATTTGGGGCCGATCACAATGAGCCGCTTTACATCACACCCACTGACGAGCGTCGCCTTCCTCGCGTGTTGGTAGACGGAGGTTCCGAATGAATGTCTTGCCCGCCAAGATGATGGACCCGCTTGACATCAAGCCCACGCATCTTAAGCCTTCACCCACACCGTCAAGGCCTATGACTCTACTTCCCGTACAGCTTCTGGGTTGCTACTCTCAACATCTCGGTTCGGCAAGCGGGTGATCCCCACCGAATTCCAAGTGTCGGACATTCCAATCACTTTCACAGCCCATCCCGGGCGTCCCCGGCCGCATCAAATCAATGGCGTGGCATCCACCCTTCACTGCCTCAAGTTCATGCAAGGCAACGAGCTAACTACGCCTACTTGCGATGTTGTCACCACCGAGGGGACCAAAGACCAACGACATTCCATTTTGGAAATCAAGCATAATGATGACATGCCATTAATCGGATTCACTCGAGACCTCCAAGATCCAAATATGCAACGTGGACCTCCCACTGCCTCACGATCGATTCCTCCCGCCACGAGGATGATGAAACTCATGAACTTCATCCCAGATCGGGGCTCGCAAAAGGCCGCAAGGCCAGCACCAAGTTATTGAAGTCAAGGACCACACCACGGTCCAGTGGGCTTGGCTACGTGCCAACACCGCCGACATCAAGGAAGACAAAAGGCTCGCCCGCACCAAGGCAAAGCAGCCCCACAAAAGGGGAACCTCCGACGGCACACCCACCTCCGACCTTACACTTTGACCTCGCTCATTACTTCACCAAGGGAACCGACAGCAGAACCGAGGGAACCAACAAGGGAACCGACACAGAATCCGAGGGGACCGACAAGGGAACCGACAGAACCGAGGGGACCGACAATGAACCGACAAATGAACCGAGGGGACCGATGAAGAAACCGTGGAACCGATGAAGATGAGAAAGAAGCAGGATAGTCAACACCAAGACTACGCATGTAATGGAACAGCCTAGCACGGACCTCAAGCGTTTCGTAGGACTCAAAGCTAATCCGATAAGGGGAGCGTTCTCGACATCACAGCCTCTACTGGACCAACCGCCACCACACCCAAAGATGAGTACACATTCAAGGGAATCCTGCACTTGGAGGAGCAACTCAAGGTACTTCCATGGGAAACAAGTTGTTCGGATCACCCGCCGAGGCCACATTCGAGACAAGAAATCCAAAGCGTAAGGAACCGTAATTCATAGAAGACGCTCTCAGCTGACCAAATTTCTACGTAGTTCTGTTTGAAGAAGTCATGGAGTTGCCCAACTTGATCGATCGGGGCTCCGACAACAAAGATGATCGCCATGATAGGGACAACAGAGCCAAGCCTCTCGATCCCCGCACCCTCCTCAAGCATCCAAAGCAATGCCATCGAAGAATTGGGTAACTTTCACCGACCAAGGGCAAGCCAGTGTAAATGGAAGACAAGCCGGGCCCGCACCCACATCTCCCTAAACCCGGTCTCAAACCCTTGAGCCGGGCCTCCTGTCGAGTCCGGCCCTTCCGAGTCATCCAACGGCCTTACGAGGACTATAATGTTGTAGCCAATCATGTATTCCCGTTCTTGTGTAATGAAAAGTCTCGACCTTTCTGAGTATCCTCTCATTGCCACTTTAACAACCGATAAGTTAACAAACAACTTAAAAGACGTTAATAACTCAATTGATAAAGAAGCGTACACATTAAACGAACAATACATTAAAGAAGTTCTCGAGCGTGTAGTTGACCAAGAGGACAACCGGCCCAAGCCGCCGAAGAGGTTATGACCAAAGTGAACCCGGGTCCGCCGCAAGAGCCTAAAGAGACACAAGGGCGCTTTCGCCGATGCGTAAAAGGAAGCCCCGATAAGCCTCCTCCGGGAGTATGTTGACGTGTTCGCCCGGTCATATCGTGTGACATGCCAGACTCGATCCTTCAATCGTGGAGCACGTAATTCCCCGATCCCGAATCCAAGCCTCACAAATGTAAGCCGCGCAAGATCAAGCCAGAGTGGTCCTTGCAAGTTAAAGAAGAAATTGAGAAAATGCTCCGAGTTGGTTTCATCAGTAGTGATTGAGTACCCGACTTGGCTCTCCAACATCGTGACGGTCACCAAGGCCAACGGAAAGGTCGATGTCCGCGTGGATTTTCGGGATCTCAACAAGGCCAGCCCTAAGGATGATTTCCCACCGCCTAACATCGACATGCCGGTCGACACCACGGCAAATTTCTCAAGTAAAGTCCTTCGTGGACGGGTTTGCTGGATACAACCGTATCAAGATGTCCGAGGAGGATCGTGCCAAGATCGCTTCACCACTCCATGGGGACATACTGTTACACTGGCCATGCCGTTCGGCCTAAAGAACGCCGGGTTACTTACCGGGCCGGCCGCAATGTACTCTTTTCCATGACATGATTCACAAAGAAATCGAAGTATATGTCGACGACATGATCATCCACTCCAAGGGATCGACATGCAAAGACATGACAGATCCGAGGAAGTTCTTCAATGTACTTAAAACACTCCATGAGGCTAAACCCGGCAAAGTGCACCTTCGGCCAAGCGCGGCAAGGTACCGGGGTACATGGTTACGTAAAGAGGTATCGAAGCCGATCCTGTGAAGATCAAGGCCATCATCGACATGAAGCCGCCTCAAACCCCGACAAGTGAAGAGCTTCATGGGAAGACTTCAAGACATCGGGCCGCTTCATCAACCGCTTGACATCTCTCTCGCGAGCCCATGTTCAAACCGATGAAAAAGAATGCCGACATCAAATGGGACTCCGAGTGCCAAATTTTCGAGAAGATCAAGACCTACTTGGTTAATCCCCCACTCGTGCCCGCCACACGAAGACAAGCCACTACTCCCGTATCTCGACAAGAATGTACACGTCAATCGGAGCAATGCCGGCACAAGAACAGAAAGATTCCAAGGTTGAGCATGCAATCTACTTCGTAGCCGAAAGCTTCAAGGAAGTGAACTCGCCTATCAAGATCGAGAAAACCCGTACCGCCTGTATGGGTAGTCGGGAAACCGAAACACTACATGCAGCCGCATCTGCTCCCGGTCTCCAAAGTGGACTCCCGTCCGATATCTCTTTGACAAGCCATCCTCAATGCGGCTAGCCAAGTGGTCATTCTTCCCGGCCGAGTTCGACATCAAGTACATGGTCGAAAATCAACAAAGGGCGCAGTAATGGCGCATCGCCTTGCCGACTTCCCGAGCAAAGGAACCTAAGGGTCCCGATCCGCAATTTCCGGACGACGGAATCTTTTCACTTGACAGCGCAAACCGCCGGCAACTCTTCTTCGATGGGGCAGCCAACAAGAAGGGGAATGGCATTGGAATGCTCCTTGTCGATCCCAAGGACGAGCATACTCCCATAGCCATCAAGCCGAATTTTGAAGCGACCAACAATGCAAATAGAATACGAAGCTCGTGCAAAGCAGTTTGGAAGCCGCCCTCGAGCGCAACATCTCGTAGCCGGATGTATATGGAGACTCAAAGATTGATCATCAATCAAGTATCCAACAAATGGAAGACGGTAGATTCTCGGCCTTCGTAAGTACCACGCGTACATACGGAGGAGCTCATTGCTCGCTCAAGGACATCTCTTTTCACTATTTGCCAAGAGACAGTGAACCGCTTCGCAGACGCCCGGCAACCCTCGCCTCTTGTCGAAATTCCCGAGGAAAAAGCAAGAAACCCCTCGTAATAGGCAGACGGAAACACCCGCCTATTGCCGTGAGATCGAAAAGAAACAGAAACGATCGACGAACCCCGGTACAATCAAATTTACCAAGCACTCTCCAAAGCGGAGAAGCTTCCTTCACAAATGAAGATGGAAAATACAAAGAAGGGATCAAAGCCAAAAACATGATGGCATTAAAACGCCCGGCATCCCATTTCGTCATTCTCGGGGGTATGTTGTACAAGAAGCGCCACCAAGGGCCACTTCCTTCGGTGTGTAAACAAAGAAAAAGCCGCCGAGCTAATGAACGAAGTTCACAACGGAACCTCGCGGTCCGCACATGAACGCCCGAGCATTGACACGCATCATTCTCCGTATGGGATACTATTGGATATCAATGGAAACAGCATCGCATCCAGCTCGTCCGAAGCCGCGATAAATGTCAACGGTTTTCCAACCTCAATCACATCCTCCTCACGAACTCTACCGCATGACTACGCCACGGCCTTTCGCCACATGGGGAATCGACGCCATCGGCAAGATCACTCCTCCAGGGAGCAATGGTCACGAGTTCATTTTAGTCGCAGCCGACTACTTCACCAAATGGGTAGAAGCCGATCATACAAGGTACCGAATTCTAGGAAGGTGGCCGAGTTCATCCGAGAGAACATCATGTGCCGATACGGAGTGCCCAACGAGATCATCTCCGACAATGGGACTCACTTCGAAGGAGATTGTGACCAACTACCGACCGACCCGTAGTCACACGTCACAGTCTTCTCCCTACGCACCACAAACCAATGGTGCAAAGAGAGGCAAACCCAACAAGACTCTCGCCATGATAATCGAAAGATGACCACTGCAGGTCGGGACCGGCCCGAAAAGCTACATCTAGCTCCTCTCGGGGATACCGAACATCGCCGTAACCGCCACAGGGGAGACTCCGTTCGCACTTACCTACGGAATGGAAGCAATGTTACCCGTGGAATTGGAAATTCCATCCCTCCGAGTCCTCTTGGAAAACGGGGTCAATGAAGTCGAATGGCTACAGTAGCCGTCACGACGAACTTGCTCTACTCGACGAGCGCAGATTGAAAGCCATGGAACACACTCGAGCCTACCAGAGCGTAATGGCACGAGCATTCGACAAGAAAGTCAAGATCCGAGACATCGTAGAAGGTGACTTGGTGCTAAAGGAAAAGCCTCCTACGCACCAATCCCCTGAAAGTGGGAGCCTACCCGGATAGGACCGTTCGTGGTACAAAGAATCTTCTCCTGAGGAGCCATGAAGCTAGCAGATTTGGACGGAAACCCTTTCGTTAACCCCGTGAACGGAAGCAAGCTCCGCAGATACTTCGTTTGAGGAAGAGCACGAGTCAACTCACCTTCCCCATACACCGTCCCCTCGCAAATTAAAGTGCTAAAAGAGTAATACCCAACCGGATACATTCCCGCTAATGATCCAAAAAAACAGGTCGCACTTCTTTTGTCTTGGTTTTTTTCTCAAATTCACCTAAAGTGTCGAACTACGGTGACCTCGAGCCCCTTAGTCCAATTGTAAAAGGGGAACGTAGGCACCATCTTTGGTTCGGTCTAAAAACAAAAAATACAATAAGCATCAATTGCTTCGTGTTTCGAAAACTCTTTTCATTTAACCTACAAATTCATAACGGTTAAAACATTCTTTGATGAGTTCAAGCACGGCCAACTCTTGACTCGCTACACGCTAGCAAAACTACAATAAAACATTAATCAATTAATGTGTCCGCAATGACAATGGGTGGATACTCCCGGACAAGAAGGTCAACCTAGTTTCCCGTACTAGGTCCTTCATCCTTCTTCCCTTTCCCTTTTCCCCGCGAGTGTTCTTCACCTTCGCAGAAATATTCCGTAGGCCTTCTACCCGGCTCGTGGACTCTTCCCGACGCCTCCGTCAATCCCGTGGCCGTCAATACAGCTCCTTTCTCTAGCTCGTCTCGAGCCGCTCGCTTCGAGCCATCATCGCAAAGGCTTTGATTGGCCTCCCGACAAGCACTTGCCACATAATCAGCCTACGGCACGCTGCACGATTCCTGTGGTTAGCCTCGCTCTCGTCCTCCTCAATGTCGAACCGTCTGTGTGACGCACCCAACACCACTCCGTCTCCACAAGATAGCCATCTCGTGTCTCCCCCATACACTCTTCGTACTGGGCCCCGTATATCAAGCCGACGTAACAAGCTGCCTCTCTCTCCGGTGAAAGAGAACCCCGGGCAGAAAGGACGTGTATTGCCACCACCGGTGACCAGCAATAGCGCCGAAGGATCCTCCATCCGCAGTAGATCCCACCTCAAAGGTAGCAAGATAACTCGTATCGCCACGGCATCTCGCCCACTGCATCGCCGCAGTAACCAATGATGGAATATAGAAAGACGCTCGAGATGCCCCGCACTCGACGATCAATGCACCCTCCCGAGCGGTCCTACAAGTCTCAGAATCTCCAATGGGGAACCCACCATCGCAAGTGATGCGTGCCAAGTCCGGCCATCCGTAGCTCCAAATCACCCTCGATTACCCCCTATCACCAGAGGACGCCGCGAGAAAGACCAAGCGTCACAGACATTGGCACCTCGTGCATCATCTCGCAGCCTCTCCTCAACCACATGGTCGCATAGCGGGACTCCTCCCCACATGTATCGGCTTACGGCCGCCATCCGGCCTATGCCTGTGAACGTCTCGCCCAAGACCAATGGCACGATGTCTCTCCACTCCGCATCGCTCACCAGTCCAAGACACCGTGATGGCACACACCTGCAGACGTGAATGTGAACAAAGTAGCAATCACACACAGCAGCAAACGCTGCCCCACGCAAAGACGCTCCTCGCCTCCGGCAAATCTTTCGGGCAAGCCCCGAAATGTCAACGTAATCCAGATCTCAGACAAGATCCCGTATGCTTCTCCAAATGAGATACCCAACAAAGACACTAGCTTCTCAACGGTGGCCATGCCACCGCATACTAAGAACTAGCTGCCTGCCTCAGTCCTCCTGCACGGCCCGGAAATCTTCAAACGTAGGAGTGACTTCGTTGTACGAAAAGCCGTACACATTCCTCCTTACGTCCTGCAACCGAGACGCCGCTCTCAAAAGATCCCACTCGGCATGAGCTCCTTCAAAGCCCAAACAGATTTAATCCCGTAATGCCTTCGAAAACCTTTTGTTCTCGCCTCGTGTGGTTCCGTACCCACGATCGAAAGTTGTCCAAATATCGCTCTTGCATCCGAGACGATAACTTGGGAAAAGGAGCCATGTCGAAGGTGAAGAAAACCTTAAGAAATGGAAAAGAACTCAAATGTAATGAGCAAAAGCAATGCGCAGCTTCTTACAAATTGCAAAGCCGAAACCGCAATTTAAAGAATCCGGAAATTCATTTCAAGTCCTACGGACTCCCCGCAGCTTGACTTGGTCAACTCGCAGCCTACCGCCTTAAAGTTGGAAACATTTCCAAACCATGCCTCGTTTCACCCTTATGAAATCTCGCGTGCTCGCCCGATTTCATTCAACAAATGACAATATCCCTTCCGCCCGGCTCGTGCAACAAGGCAAATAATTAAAAATTAGTGCATACATGCTTAATTTTTGACCCGTTCAATTTTTAATGCATTTCTCCTTTTTATTTATTTTTGATTAACCTATTTGCTTATTTGCCGAAAATAATCAAGGTGATCACAGAATAAATATGCGGCATGTGTTCCGCCCCACGGCGCCTTTTTGCAAATACATTTCAAATCAAAATTTGTTCCCGATAAATACATGCATTTTGTCTAAACAAAATAATAAAGAAAGAAAGCAAGAAAAGGGGACTACTTCGAGTCCCGCTCGTCATCCGTACACTCGACGTATCGCTCCGCCGCCGCCGGATTCGTCGCAAACAGAACTCGCCGAACTCCTCCACTGAATAGGCAAAGTGGCCTCCTGAGTACGCGAACTCGAGGACTCCTCTCTCGCGCCCGAGTGCGCGTAAGAAGGAGCTCCAAATCCAGCTGCTCCGCCCGCGAACCGGCCAAACCCCCGCGTGAAGTCCTCCCCACCACCCGTGGGAGCAAGCGAACCCTCGGCCTAGACGGCCCCCGATCGCGGACGTCCACGCTCCTCCGGAACCGCACCGCATGAACTCCACGAGCCTCCCGGCATAGGCGACCACCCGTCCACCACCTCACGGCCTCATCAGACGTATGGCCGATACTCGCAACCAGAAAATCATCGAAAGCGAATGTAAAGTACGTATGCATCATGTGCGTAATGCTACTATCAAATGCGTAAAATCGTAAAAGATGCTCACCGAAGCACGGGGTCCGCCTCCGTATCGTGGTCTCGGCTCCGCCGGGAGCGGGATCACAAGTCGCCCGCGCGAACCGTCCCAGCCTCGTACGCTAGCCTAGCTCGTGGGACAGAAAATGTCGAGGACCTCCAGTGGACCTCGCCTCCCTATGCCGCACCCGCGGCTCCTCACTCATCTCAAGAAAACATCATAGGCGGCCCTCTATGACGTACTGGTGAAGTACACACCCCGAAGGTATCCCTCCACCATCCATCTAAGATCTCCTGGGATGCCGCATGTACGCAGGAGGATCCACCGGCACCAATGGAAGAGACCTCGCCTATGCCGACGGTCACCCTCTCCCCTGCATACATGGCGTCGCAGTTGAAGTCCCACCAGAGCTTCCGCCGCCGTGTAGTCTCGCCGGCACTCCGCACCGCGACATGATCAAACCTCGCTTCCACTGTGTCACTGGATCCTCTCGAGAACTCTGTGTTCGCCGCCAGAGATATCTCCTCGTATGACACTCGAGTGCCAACCTCGAAGAGACCGCCCTCTTCGCCTTCTTCCTCGCCAAACCAAAGAAGGCAGTGGAACAGGGACTACGGCTCCTTGACGTCCCAAGCTCGCGGACCGAACACCTCGTAGCACTGCACTCCGCCAAGAGAATGGAAAGTTATGTCGCCTACAAAGCGTATACATACGAGTACATAAAAGAGGCAAGGAAGAGAAAAAGCACGTAAACTTACATCCAAGACAAAGCGTAAAGCAAGGCCTAAATGAGTGCTCCTCTCCCCGCGAGAACCTCGTCTGTGGAATGGTAGAGCTCGGCCACCCAGCCTCTCCCCCACGCAAACCCTCACGCGCATCCAGATCCGTCGCCGACCCGAGCAGAGGGAAGTGACAAGACGTGCCTAAGTCGGGAACAAGGTCGCCGTCCGCAAACCAAAGGAACCTCGAGCTGACGCTCCGCGGTCATCCTCAAGGACCCAGCCAGATAATCGGCGACACCCGCCTCAAGTGATGCTCCATCGGCCTCGTACCGAATGCCTAAGCCCCCGGCATCGGTAATATCGAAACCCAAAGCAGCCTGCATAACCGCTCCGTGGTGTAACCATCAACCCACACCCGCTGCTTGCCATAAGTCGGCAACCCAGCCGATAGCGGCAAAATCCGTGGGAGTCACCGTCGCTCCCCCATCTCGAAATGGAAAGTGTGGGTCGATCCCACCGCATTCGCCGCCGCGACATACATGGACTCGCCGCCAGTATCACTGCCGCAGTTTACAAGATCGATAAACCCAACAAATGAGTCAATCACCACTGCCGTGACTCCTCTCTCCTCTCGCCACGTCCGGATAAGGCCCCACAATACCCGCACCGCCTCAAAGGCACCCCGACTCTTCTCGGTTGTGGGTATCAACCATCCCCGTCCCCGCAGACAAACAAGACAGAAGCAACGTCAACAAAATGCAACAACGCATGTCAAAAGGATGCAATGCGATTACGGTTCTCATTCATTTCCTACGTATATTCAAAATCTTTCGAAAACTCCGTCGAATCCGGAACTTTCAAAATCTTTCGAACACTCCGTCGAATCCGGAACTTTAAAAAATCTTTCGAAACTCCGTCGAATCCGGACTTTCAAAAATCTTTCGAAAACTCCGTCGAATACGGAACTTTCAAAATCTTTCGAATTTTTCGAAAATTTCGCTCCGTCCCGAATTAAAGTTACTTTAATTTTTGAAAATGCATTTAGACATGAAATTTTGCAACCAAAATTTTTATGTCATCTACCCATGATGTCAATTGAACTACGTCCTAGTCAATTTCGACAACGATTCATAGCAAAGTCAAAAGCCCCAAATCGGGCACCAAAATCCCTAAGTAAATTCCTAACAAATTTCTAACATTTAAAGAATGCACATTCTTGAAATTAATGGAATTTGTAGGGAACTTACGTGTCTTTCGATCCCTCCCTTGGAGTTGTGGCGGTCCTCGCCGGATAAAACTCCGCCGGATTCAATGGAAGAGTGGTGGTTCGAATGGTCCGAACCACCGAGTTCTTTCGTCGTCGGTCCTTCCGTGGCGAGCCATTGGTCCTCCTTCACCCTCCATAGCGATTTTCCTCACAAATTCGAGCAAACCTTGCAATTTGGGTTGGATTTCTCTCTCTTTCTCTCCTCTCTCGCCGGCAACAATGGAAGAAAGTGAGCTTTTTCTTCCCCAGCATTTAAAAGGTTTTCGAAAATGCAAGAAAAGTCCTACTGACTCTTACCGCACTGCATAATTTTTGCCCCTTTTGCCCTCGCCTGGGTAATTCCAATTTTACCACTTTTGGCCCCGAAAGTGTAAAATTTCCCCGCTTAGACATTTCTAACGCCCTATCCCCCAGTTTTCACTAACGCCATCCCTCCGTGATAAATTCGCTAGTTTTCACTAACGCCGTCTCCGCACGTTAAATTCCCAGCTAGTTTTCACTAACGCCGTCTCCGCACGTTAAATTCCCGCTAGTTTTCACTAACGCTCGTCTCCGCACGTTAAATTCCCAGCTAGTTTTCACTAACGCTCGTCTCCGCACGTTAAATTCCCGCTAGTTTTCACTAACGCCGTCTCCGCACGTTAAATTCCCGCTAGTTTTCACTAACGCCGTCTCCGCACGTTAAATTCCCGCTAGTTTTCACTAACGCCGTCTCCGCACGTTAAATTCCCGCTAGTTTTCACTAACGCCGTCTCCGCACGTTAAATTCCCGCTAGTTTTCACTAACGCCGTCTCCGCACGTTAAATTCCCGGGCTAGTTTTCACTAACGCTCGTCTCCGCACGTTAAATTCCCAGCTAGTTTTCACTAACGCTCGTCTCCGCACGTTAAATTCCCAGCTAGTTTTCACTAACGCCGTCTCCGCACGTTAAATTCCCAGCTAGTTTTCACTAACGCTCGTCTCCGCACGTTAAATTCCACCCAGCTTGACGTTTGACATTCAAACGTTCAACCATGTCTCCAGACATTTTAGTTACGATTCCGTCTCCCGACGTTAAAATTTAAATGGTCCTCACCATTAAACTCTCATTCGCGACCTTTCACGGTCCGATTTCAATCCTCAATCGTGACCTTTCACGGTCCGATTTCAATCCTCAATCGTGACCTTTCACGGTCCGATTTCAATTCTCAATCGCGACCTTTCACGGTCCGATTTCAATCCTCAATCGTGACCTTTCACGGTCCGATTTCAATCCTCAATCGTGACCTTTCACGGTCCGATTTCAATCCTCAATCGTGACCTTTCACGGTCCGATTTCAATCCTCAATCGTGACCTTTCACGGTCCGATTTCAAACTCATTCGCGACCTTCACGGCCCGATTTCAATCCTCAATCCCGACCTTTCACGGTCCGATTTCAATCCTCGATCGCGACCTCACGGTCCGATCTTCAACAAGCTCCTCACCCCAAGGTACGAACGCCTTGCAAATCCTTTCGGCAACTGCAATAAGCCCGAACCCCAAGGCACGAACGCCTTGCAAACAGTCATTTTCCGGCAACTGCAATAAGCCCGAACCCCAAGGTACGAACGCCTTGCAAATAGTCATCTTCGGCAACTGCAATAAGCCCGAACCCCAAGGTACGAACGCCTTGCAAATAGTCATCTTCGGCAACTGCAATAAGCCCGAACCCCAAGGTACGAACGCCTTGCAAATAGTCATCTTCGGCAACTGCAATAAGCCCGAACCCCAAGGTACGAACGCCTTGCAAACAGTCATCTCCGGCAACAGCAATAAGCCCGAACCCCAAGGCACGAACGCCTTGCAACAATCCCTATTCGGCCATCCTAGTAAGCCCGAACACCTTTTCACTTCAAAGAAGTGAACATTCATCTCCCCGCCGCCGCCGTAAGCCCGACTGCTCCACTTCGCCGCACTCGCAATAAGCCCGCACAACAATCCCTCTTCGGCCATCCAGGTAGGCCCGAACGCTCATCCCCAAAGCAGATAAAACCGGCAACAAAGAATAAGCCCAAAGACCCAAGGCACGAAAGCCTCGTCAACATCGCAACTCCGGCTTGAGGCGCCACACGCCTCGAAGGTTTTAAGCCCTGTGTTCGACGCTCCTATCAGCTTCCATTCGTGCACAGTACTCGCGAATGGTCTTATCCAGCTTTAGACGCTCCTAACAAGCCTTTCGCCGTGTCAAGGTCCCCATGCGCGGCCCGCCCCTTTTCGAACTACGATCGGCTTGATTCCCGCTCGGATACGTAGGGAATCCTTTTCGCTAAGTGGTCCACCACCGACCGCCTGTGTCTCTTTCAAAGTAAGGCATCCCGATTTGGATCCTTATCTTTTCGACGACCCCACTTCCTTCGAAAGAGACGCCGCCGAGGGGCTAATCAGAAGTACCCAAATCCGGATCGTCCAAATCCGTCGAAAGTTAACCGAAATCCGTTAACCGGCCCGCTTCCAGTTAACCGAACTCGTTAAACTCCCCGCTGCCGTGCCAACGAGACGTCCCGGATCGCCCTGCATCCCGATGTCGAACCGTACTTAGCACGTGACATCTCACGTAAAAGTATGGCTTTCCCCGAAAAACGCATTTTCCTAAGCACTTTCCGGGGGCGTTTCTGACATTTCCTGACCGTTATTTTAAAAACGGACAAAACCGGACCGGGGACGAACTCCCACACTTCACTGGGTGACTCACGAGGACACGCGGCACGCATGCCACCTCCCTCTAGTCACCCTTCAATCACAAATCAAGGCCAAAAGACCAAAATACTCCCCGGGTTTGCAAGCCAAGTCCTACGACTCCACCGTGCAATTTTCCTCGAAATTGCCAACAAGTCCTCCAGCATTTCCAAAATTCCCAAAACCCCGAAATTCACCCAAGTCCTACTGGACTCCTACCGCAATTTTCACCCTATAAATAGAAGTTGTCCAAAAGGCAAAGAGGAGGATTTTGAACACCAAAAATCACATACCCCACGGTCCAAACCGGTTTCCACCCCTCCCGAGCTCCCGTTTTGTCTCGATTCGCGTGAAACCTTCGTATTTCGATCAAATACGCACCCTACAACTTCGAAACAACCTTTCGAATAACTTTCCGTGTCCCGTGCACACCTCCCGAGCCAAAGGAGTCGACCCTAGCCATAGGTATAACTCCTCTCTCGAATCTTCCGTTCCGTCTTGGCTTACGCGCCGCCGCTATAATCGTTTCGAACGTCATTGTCAAAATGTAGACGCTTCCGTCTAATCTGGGTCCGATACGTTTTAGCCCTCGATCCTCTTCTCTTTCCGTAAGAGAAGTAATCACGGTTAAAACGGCGTTCCGACCCCGTTCCGTTTACTTTCACGTCATTTACAATTCCGAGCCGTTAGGCCTCGTTGATCGTCATTTACAATTCCGAGCCGTTTGGCCTCGTTGATCGCCATTTACAATTCCGAGCCGTTTCGCCTCGCTGATCGCCATTTACAATTCCGAGCCGTTTGGCCTCGCTGATCGTCATTTACGATTCCGGATCGTTTGATTCCGTTGACACCGCTTTAAATACCGTCATTTACCACCCGATCCGTTTGGATTGTGATAGTATTTACTTTTCAAAAGTCCGAGTCGCAACCCGATTCGTTGATCGCATATCATTTAATACGCATTTTTCCCGTAAAAATCGTTAACAATGTAATGCCCGGTTCAAAACCGGAGTTCGTCCGTCGAACTCTCTTTCAAAACGCGCGAAATGACGTTTGCCACGCAAACGCTCATCTTCAAACTCAAAGCCGCCATTTGACACTTAAAATCATTTAATACGCATTTTTCTCGTAAAATCGTTAACAATGACTCATCTTCAAACTCAAAGTCGACGCTTGCCACGCAAACGCCATTTCAAACTCAAAACCGACGTTTGTCATTCAAACGCTCGTCTTTTCAAAAGTCACCTAATCAACGTTTGTCACTCAAACCAAGATTAAAGCTTGTCATTCAAGCCCCCATTTCAAAGGACACACACACACACACACACGATTTCGAGAAAGGTAGAAAGACTCAAGCCATGCGAGGCGTTTCGGCGATCTCGTAATACTCTACCCGAAACGTAACTCCGACCTCCGAACCTAACAATCTCTCGGTACAAAAGCTTTTTACTCGCTTTTGCCGCCAATAAAAATGATCCCCGTTTTCAAAGCCTTTTCCTAAGTTTTTGCTACCAATAAAAACGACACCATTTTCGCAATAGCCGTTTCTCAACGCTTTGGGCTCAAAAATACAAACCGCGTGGCGACTCCTCATTCTCGCTCCTTCCCGTGAAGCGAGGTCTCGTACACCAACCCCTCAAAAGACAACCGCCTTTTCTCGCGCTTCGCGGAAAAGATCGGGTAATTTCATTACCAAAGTCCAAAATCAATGGTTTCAAACAAAATCGCAAGAAATCAAATGCCCCTTTTCTGCAAAGAGATGATTCCGGCAAAACATGTGCACAGATCACCTCCAAAGTTGTCTACAAACCGGTCGTAAAAAATGCCAAGTTCTCAAAATACAAATCGGCCGTGACGCCAAGTTCTCAAAATGCAACGGGTCAATTTCGCCAAGTTCCCAAATATAATACGGCCGAGATGCCAAGTTCTCAAATACAATTCGGCCGCAGACGCCAAGTTCTCAAATACAAGCCTTCGGGCCGAGACGCCAAGTTCTCAAATGAAACCGGTCGAGACACTAAGTTCTCAAAAGCAAGAAGTCCTAAATGTGAAGACAAGCTCAACAACTTTCTACAAGGCTGTTTACGATCACCAAAGAAGATGCGTACTCAACCAAACTCCCCTTCAGGTCAAAATGCCTCCAAAGACAAAGCAAATCGCCGCCAGTAAAACCGCAACCCAACAACTCTTCATCAACATCGCCCGTAGCCTCAGCCCTTCCTAAGCAGCCTACATGTGTAAGCACAAAGACATGTGTATGAAAGCATATCTTAGTCAACTACTTTTCTAAAAGAACATTATCATCAAATCTTAGGGTGACTTCCCAAAAATAGTCAAGTCTTAGGGCGACTTCCCAAAATAGTCAAATCTTAGGGCGACTTCCCAAAACAAACAAACCTCAGGTGACTCAAAATACCGTCAAACCATCAAAGACCATCCCTGCCAGCTTTCGAACTACGCTCCGTGCTTGATTCCCACTCTGGATACGTAGGTAGCCTACCTTAGGTCCAGCCACTTGACAACCACACGGCCACCCTTTTCCCCGACGAGATCATCGTAGCTCTAATCTTCCCCCCGCGAGAACGCCCTCAAACAGTCTCCCTCAGGTACAAAACCTCGACTTAGGATCATACTCCTGAACTGAGTCCCCATTTAGGTTCATACTCCCCCGGAATCCGAAACCCCGACTTAGGATCATACTTCCCGAACTAGGTCCCCATTTAGGTTCATACTCCTGAACCGAAACTCTCGACTTAGGATCATACTCCCGAAC
Organism: Adenophora triphylla var. japonica; assembly: GCA_022495995.1. Taxonomy (NCBI): domain Eukaryota; kingdom Viridiplantae; phylum Streptophyta; class Magnoliopsida; order Asterales; family Campanulaceae; genus Adenophora; species Adenophora triphylla. Next base: position 207 of record JAFEMH010004190.1, on the reverse strand, counting down.
TAGGTCCCCATTTAGGTTCATACTCGGAATCGAAACCTCGACTTAGAATCATACTCCCGAACTAAGTCCCCATTTAGGTTCATACCCCCCGAACTAAACCTCGACTTAGAATCATACTCCCGAACTAAGTCCCCATTTAGGTTCATACTCCTGAACTAAACCAAAACCTCGACTTAGAATCATACCCCGAACTAAGTCCCCATTTAG